>JAHWXV010864933.1:0-11683 GCA_024586415.1 Phrixothrix hirtus
TATGACAGCTACCGTTGTTCTTACACTGCATCAGTCTACAAACCCACCAAGTTTCATTTAAATCGGCGTGGGACACTTCCCTGTGTTCCCTTGTAAGTCATAATACGCTATCAGCGTAAGTAATAAAACAAATTTTCCTAAAAACAATTTGATTGATGGTCCATTTACGACGGTTTCGTTCTCGAGAGTAAACCAATCATATGCAAGTATAACCACTCAAATAACCGGATTTTAAGTTAACTAAAAATAATCAACAATAGCTTTATGGTAGTGGAAGACTGCAAAGTAAAGTTTGTAGCATTTTTAAAATAAACAGCAAAAGCAAAATAGGTTAATATTAAATTAGACGGCGTTACTTTACAGTGAATAGTACAACTTTAATATATTGAAATTAACGTGTTCAAGTATTACATACGTTATAAATTGCAAGTTAAAATGCGAAGAACGAAAGTATGACTTTATATGTTGCGATGATAACTGGATAAACATAATTCCACAAAGACGTTAACCAAATACAAGTAGCTTATTTATAGTAAGTAATTATTAACTTGAATAATCGGCATAACTGTGTGCTACAGGTTGAGCGACACAATTCGAATAAATGAATAAACATAAGTATACCACCGGTATGTGGTTAGATATCACAGAAGTACAAAGAAAACCAACCATTTATCCACAGAACGATTAGTAAAAAGAAAGAACGAGTCGTGCCTAGAACATATGCACATGTGACTATAGCTGATAATATAGAAAAGCTGTCGATAAACCTATATGCGAAATGTTTGTCGCATTTGACCAAATACTGTTGATTAAATACAAATATAATAATAAGGTTTTAAAATATAGAATGTTCTAAAGCAGATTATTTAATAATTAATAAAGAAATAAATTTGTAACAAGGAATTTTCATAGCAACTGGAAATAAATTATGTACTAAACAAACGAAGCTAGATTAAAAATAAAACAGAAATTTCAATTTATATTCTCAATAATTTAACAAGATGTATGCGAGGTTCAGCAAAATAATAATTAATTTGTATAAGTAACCGAAAAGATTACAAATCTAATTTTGATCGTGACAGTGGCAAGAATCACAGGCTCAGACACACACGTGCAATGTATTTATAAATTATTTTGACAAAGTTTAATTTCCAAGCGTGCCAAGAAATGATTATCTAAAAGTGCGTATGATCATATAAATACAACAGCTATTCCTTTGAGCTGAAGTTGTACGGATTATTTAAATTAAGTAGCTAGAAATAAGGAAATCAACTTTATGACGGTACGAAGAACAAATCAGTAGGTCTAATTTTAATTTACATTACCTTTCTAAAGTAAAAGGATATTTATTACAATAAAGACATTGGAGACACGTCTGAAAACATTAGTAGCTGATTTCTGGCGAATTTGAGTCTGAGGGAAAATTTTCCATAGGCGAGGTCATAAACTTACAAACAATTAAACAGAAACTTCCAAGGAAGCAAAAAAATAACCGAAATTACTTAAACAATGAGTTCTTTATGAAATTCGGAACAAATTTTCTTTTGATTTATTTCAAAAATGTTTAGATTTAAACATTTTAAAGATATAAGTGGAATAATTTGCTGTCTTCTAAATACATTATAATTAAGAATTGACAAATCGTAATCAATTACCCTGTTATGTAATATTACGTACTTAATTAGAATAATAATAAGACTAATCTGGCCTTTGTTGCATAACTATAATAATAAACAATTAGGAGGACACAAGTTGGATTTGCTCTGTTCAAAGGGTGAAATTTAGATTGGCATTTCAATAGCGATCTGTTCTTCCATTTAAGTATAGTAAGTTGGATATGGCATTTCGTTAATATTATTGATTTTAATTCCTTAAAATATCTTGAATTCGTTTACTACAACCTAATTCTGAATTTAAAAAAAGACAGTTTGATCTATATTTATTCGAAAACATATACTACTCTAATGGGAGACATAAAATGCATAAAATTTTGTCCGGATTAATAATCAAAGTCTAGTTGTCTTCGTAAATATTGGAAATAGGGTTCAAGGTCTTGTAATATACTATTTAATAAAATTTCCCAATTAAAAGTACCTAATGAAACAATGATCATTTTATTACAAGGTCGGATTGGAAACTGTAACATTTATTGGAACAATTTGTAAGTACTATTCTTCACTAGGCTATCAACAGCTTTCATGGTATTAGCTTTTTTGTGGAACCTCGTATATAATAATCAAATCAAAAAAATACCATTGACATGTTGTCACAGATTAACTTTGCAATTCACAATTAGTTGCAGATGACGTATTGAAACTCGAAAAATTTCCATATTTCACTAAAAGTTCACATTTATCAATTTCATGTAAAATTTCAGAAAAAATACGAGATTTTTGAAAACAAAAGTAATCAATCCTCCTGAATAACAGAAAAATGCCAAAATGGAAGTACGCTAAGTTTTGTAGTACTTATGTACAGAGAAGATTCTACAAGGCGCACATAACATTCCAGTACAAATAGAATCATCAGAAATAAAAGTCTTGGATATCTCATGAATGTTTTCATGTTAGTTAAAATACAGGGTATTATGCAGAAATTGAAAAGGTATATCTATTATAATATCTATTCTGGTACTATTTAGTCGCTCTACCATCATTTAATTGGAACAATTACACATACGAGGTACAATCATTAAAAACCGAGACTGATAAGGTTACTTTGAAATGAGGCATTTCGTAGCAACGATAACTATGTAGCTATCATGTACAAAGCTTCAATAATTAGCAGTTAAAATTTAAAATTCTGATTATAATTATAACTAAATTATTGAGATATAACTACATCGGTATTGTGTCGTTTTGCCAAAAACTATATCAAACTCAAAAATTGCAGAATGGTTCAATGTAAATATTTAGCCAAACTTGGAAAAAGTGCTACCGAAACATAATGCATGCTCAAAGAGGTTTATAAAAACAATTATATATTTCGAGCTTGTGGTCTTGAGGACTATGGAAACCCAAGACCCCTAATGTGTAAAAATGATGGAAATATCGAAAATGTTGGAGAAATGGTTAGAAAAAATGGGCATTTGTGCATAAGAATCATTACTGAGATATAACATGATAGCATTAGGCGAAATTCAGGTTTCTTAAATTCTATTATTGCGTATAATGAACCGAGAATTTCCAATATGACCCGAAAACTAACCACCAGTCCAAGCACTGACAGATGTCGGCTCTTTCTGAGTTAAAATGGTCGAATAGACAAATTGAAGATTACAGTAATGCATACCACTTTGTTCGATATTAATTGTGGTCTATTACTTGAACGACTTCCTGAAGGTAGAACCTTTAATAAGCTTTATATTATTAATCCTACGAGGCAAATATAAAATACAATAGACGAAGGCATAATCTGTAATAGTGGGGTAAACAAAAATATGAGTGGCCAGATAAATGCAGTAACATAAGGTTTTCACCATAAACCGAATGAGCGTTAAAATATCCATATAATACATAATCTACCATGAAATACATTAAATATGTGTAATTACACTTACGTTTATTTTACAGAAGACTGTATGAACGTGCTAGATCGAGTTTTATTCTGCTAAATTAAGAAAGCGCCAAGCAACAAGTTAAGGAAAAAGAGAAGTAGATTTTAAAAATGCACTGAAAGTCTCATATTAGGCGGTTTCAACGAAACTATTTGACTAATAATCAACGAAAGCGGAGTAAACAAGCAAGTTTGAAAATAACGTAAAAGTTAATGCAAATTATCTAAATTTATAAAAGTGATTACTATATGAAATTTAATTTAAAAGCACTTCCATTAAAATTATTACTATGGAATTTATAATTCTTTGTGACTTGGGTTATATCTCATCACAGTGTCATTATTGTAAATTTAAAGTTTGAAAACACATTAGCACGAAGATGTTCTGACTCTGCAAACCGTAATACTGAAACTATGGGTTTGCAAATTAATGTCATTTGGATCATGTAGATAACTGCTCTAGCATCGTTAATTTGTAATAAGTTTTCAGTAGGAGGACCATAGCTGCGTTCCGTGGTTTAAGGTCGTAGATATCTAACTTCGGGCAGACAGATTGTGATTAAAGTACCCAATGCTGAAAACTAACCAAGGTTGTACTCAAGAATGTTTAATTATCGAAAAGCGCAAGAGCGGGTTGTTGGTAGAATTGAGGAAGAGGAGTTACGTTATATCCGTTTTTTTAATGGATATAAAGTAATCCCTCTTCTTCAACTCTACCAACAGGCTGAATTAATTGAATTTGTATTGAATAAATCTGGCGATGTTCATTAGTTTTACAATTACGGATATACAATACGTTCTAGACCTCTATTTCAATAACTCTGCTAAATTGGAATAAAAGATTAGAATTTAACAGATACATCTATTAAAAAAACTAAAATTATAAATTATGGAAGGGTTTCAAAATCGTCACTAATTCTCTACAATGACAACGTATTGGCTATCTTACTATTTTAATATAAATTAAATTAAAATTACAATATACACAAAATACACAATATATAATGACGTTCAAAACTACAATCTTTTAGCTCAAAATTCTAACGCGTAATATAAGCTCTAGCGATTGTTCCAGATAACCTGGCGAAAAATGTACGGGTTCCAAAGTCCGAGCATAACATCTCCTGAAACCAACAAATTCGAACCGTCCACTTAATAAGCGAACACCATTTTCATAACTACAAATTTGGAGTTTACTTTTTGACCAATCTGACGCGAGTACAACCTTTTTAACCCTAATACGGCGATAACTTTTAAAGATTGTAGAGGGCTTTAGCTTCAGGTTAACCAACTGACTTAATTTTAACTAGAACCTGAACGAATCAAAATCGATGAACAATCTACAATCAAAGCATGGTGTAATTGATAGAGAAATTTTCTGCAATAGAAGAAAAAATCACGTATTGCAATCGATAAGCTAAAATATCTACGAAGGCAAATTGCTAAGTCACATTTCGAAACATTCTAGAAGTTGATATTTTAAAATCACAAATATGAGGAAGTTGAATAGTTGTTCGATTCAAACTTGTATGCAAATTAAAATAAATTAATATGCAAATCCTATTTACAGGGTATTGCATTAAATAAAGTTAATCAAATTCTGTAAAATGATAATGAAATCGATAACATTACAACGTACATATATTGAATTCCACGTGGATTGATCCAAATCATGTAAAACTTCAACATTAGGGAAGTTAAATAAATTTACACTTATTTCATCTTTCTAAAAAATTGTGTAGCTTAAATAGTACATATATATCGGTATTTTAAACCTTACCCAAATTGTTTGCCAATTAGTAAAAAACTAATAAACTTAAGCAAGTGTAAAGGTTACATCTGCGAAACAAGCATAAAAATCTCAAAGTTGGTGAAATAAGCTTAGGTCTAGATGTGCGATAACGATTCTAGCTAATAAAGAATTTTATTTGAGAAGTATTTTAAAATCATAAACACAAAAAGAGAAAAAGACCACCGTAAAATAAACTACCCAAAAATCCAGGCCATTGTACGAAAAATTATAAGGATTAAAGTGCCAGCGGAAAAAGCCAACAGATTCGACGGTTTTTTAACTGAACAAAACCGACATCAGTTCGAAATGAAGATACCAGTATTGAATTAAATAAAGTCCGATAGAAATAACCGAAACGCGAAACATGAAGTTTAAGAAGACCTTAAGCATGGAAACTAAGTGCTGTCATTGTACTGCTAGCTAACGGATCTGCAAGTTTACAACAGTCTTGGTTAACCTTCTGCTAGAAGGGTACATCGATGTTCGACGCGAATAAAAACCCGAAGTCAAGAACAAAGAAATTGTAGACTACATCAAACAACCCAATTGCAGTAATTATATTATTAACTCAAAATACCATTACTTGAAAATTGTAAGTGAGAATTTATTACAATATATAACATCAAATTAACAGATATTCTGAAATCCTAAAACATTTGAAATATTGAAATTTTTAGTTTAAATTCAAATTTATGATCAAGATTAATACCGCAGACCGAGCTAGTCAACGCAGTTGTTTGCAGTATAGTCGACTGAAATCTGAGATATCATTCTAAAAAAGTCATTGTATCATTTGTTGTTCGTAAGGTTAAACTTTGTGTGTATAAACTTGTATTTTATAGATTAATAATTTGCTTCCATAGTCCACGTATTAAATTGAGACTTTTTATTTAATTATTGTATTCGAATTAAAGTTCTGGTGAGTTCCTACAAAATAAATAAAATTGATAACGAAGGCGTACCCAACCTTTCAGTTAAACATTTAGCAGAGTTATAAAGCTATTGTTCTGAAAAAAGGGCCTCCCTAGAATCATAACAAAAATCCTTAAAATTACGTTGGTTACTTAAAACTACAACAGTTCTCGTTTAATTAAAGTAAATTAATTGTGGATTAACGAAACATTTCTCAATTTGCTAAAGGGTAACCAATATATATTTAGTTGATTATGCATTCGGTAAATATTTGGATGATTAAATTGATTAGCACAATTAATTTAAAAAACTAACCAATATTATAAATATTCAAATCAAATGCTTCCCAATTGGGCAATTTATCTATAGTAAACCTAATTTTATATTTATATTTCAAATCAAATTTTCAAGACAAGGTAACTTTATACTAATCTCTTCTCGGTAAGCTAGCCATTTGTAGTTCGGAAAACTTTATTTTCAGATGTATTCATAAACATATGGTTCTCTAGAGTCTTATATTATTACATCGTTGACTATTTCTGTATCAAGTTTAATTACAATAATGTTTCGCAAATTTTAGCATTTAATAATGTTTGAAAACTGTGGTGATATATTAAACTTTGAGGTGTCCCTTATATGCGCAGTTACCAAATCCATATATACGAAAACTAAGTACAATGTGAATTCCTAAATTCAAGAAAAGCTTGGTGTTAAATAAATAATGTTATATTGCAGAAATTAAGTAATTAACGTCCTATATGATGATATAGTTGCAGCATGTTGACAATAGATTGAATATCAAGGAAGATGTTCGTCAAGGCAGTGCCATGCTCCTTGGTCGTTCTATATTCTTATGGATAAGTGCGTAAGCAATGGTAGCGAAAAATAGTACGAGGTATATTGATGACTCATAGAATAAGTTATTTAAATAAGATATTCTTTTGGTTAAAGCTATTATTAAAATAGCTATGGCTGTATTTGTGAAAAATACCTAATGAAATTTTAAATAAAGTAGATAATTTATCCATTATGTGATTACTAATTTTAAGCAAAAGCATTTCTATTTCAGGTATGTGAATGATCTTTTCCTTCCTAAGGTATTTAGCTATTTATAAAACACTACATATTCGGTATCACTTCTTTATAGTATTTATTAAATTTTTACTACTAACGATATTATGATTTTATTCATAACAAATAGAAGATTAAATTCTGATATCAACTTGTTGCATTAGCTAATTAACCGAAATATAGTTGTTCACCTCTAGTTTACTGCAATGTATAAATATAATAGAATTTCTTGATTTACTAATTAAAGTTTTCAAGAGAACATTTGTATATGGATATGTAAAGTTTTACATCTTCAAGTTTATTACTGCAACCACAAAGTAAGGAGTAAAAATATCTAATCTAAAATTTTATAATTTTCTTAATCTAAGGGTGGTTTCTTGACGGAATCTAACTTTAAAAATTTTATATGTATCTACTCTAAGGACGTTGACAAAAATTTTATTCTAATTACAACATCAATGGCAAATTTTTATATAAAAGCTAGAATGCCTTCCGTAAATTACGTTTCGGAGATCGTTGATATCAGATTATTGCAATCATAAACAAACTTTAATTAGTTCTGCCACCAATGGAATTGAATTTACAGTCCTGCATTGGCAGTACAGACTAAGTATTAGTAGACTACCGTGACATTTATCAATACAATTAATACTTAATTTACATTTGCATACTTGTTTACCAGATGCATATCCAATCTAACTAATCAACATATTGCATTGAAGGAATATTTTAATTACACAAATGCCTTGGATCCAGCTTACCTAATTTGCATAAATCTAAAGGAGTCTCATTGTACTACTACATAGATCGTACATCTAATCTATCAAGGCTAGATATACAGAAATGTAAATTGTTCATTAATAATGTTCTTAAGGAGCGCTATTGTTGCAACTGTTATTTATTTGCAGCAAATACAGTATTTAACTTAACGCCAAATGCCATATTTAACACAATAATAGTAGGTGAATTTATTTTTGTTTTCCTCGTGATGCTGCCCTATTAAATTTTAACATTATGTTCCAAAAAACAGGATGAATTAATATAGAAAATACACAATACTTTCATTCATTATAAAGAAAATGAGAAATAAAAATTATGCATTATAACAGCATTAATTAAATATCTTGAATAAATTAATTGTTATTATTTATAGAAATATCATAAAATATTGTTGTTCAAATTTAAAAATCTTATCACACTCACGACCGCGATGTTGCCTTTTTGTCTTGCTCATGAAAGCCAATCACTTCTGTGGTTCATTAGGATAAAATGGTTTCTATCTATTTGTCACGGCTTTATACTAGGTACACTATTTATATTGTGAACCATGTCAACACTGCGTGTTCAAGACGCCATCTGACATTTGCATTCGAAAGTTTGACATTTTTGAACATAACCTTATTTAGAACATTTTCACATTTGAGCGCGATAAGTGGTATTTATAGTGACTTGAAAATTGTGTCTCAGGGTAAAAATTGAACTAACTCGTGAAACTTTTCGTGCGATAATTTATTACGGCCTTTGACGTGGATTATCTAGACAAGAGCGCATCCGTCAACTTACTTTCACTTTTGGCGACGAAGCCCCATCCTTTATCACTTTGAAACGCTGCTATAATGAGTTTAATCGTTGTTGCCGTTGACTCACTGACAAGAGCATCGATGCCGTGTAAAAACTGTTAATGCAAAATCGTCATGTGGCATGCCGTGAGATTGAGGTAACCCTATGCATTAGTTCGACCACTATATATAAAATATGCCATGAGCATTTAGCCAAGCAAAAAGTTTGTTCTCGTTGTATCCCACATAATTTGGAAACATCTGAAAAAGATATCAGTGTCAATTGGTGCAAGCAAATGCATAAGAAATACAATGGCGGTGCTTCAAAACACGTATATAATATTGTAATCATGGATGTATGCGTATGAGCCTGCAAATAAACAGCACTTGGCTGTATAGGTGTTTCAAGGTGAACTAAACTTAAAAAAAGTTGTTTGCGTTCGAAGCACTTCGAAACAAATTATCACCTGTTTTTCGGAAAAACTGGTCATGTGGCAACATTGCCTTTACGGGAACGTCAAACTGTCAATTCTGAGTGGTACACTACCATTTTTTTCCCAAAAATCTTCAGGAAAACAAGGAAAACAAGTGCTGTATGATCCTTCTGCATCACGACAATGCGAACTGTCACACATCTCGTCTAACAACCGATTATTTGAGCACTCAAAAATTGAAATTAATAGGTCATCCGTCGTAAAGTCCGGAATTGATACCTAAGGACTTCTTTTTGTTCTCGAAAGTCAAGAATAAATTGCGTGGACAACGATTTTCGTCGTGAGAAGAAGCCGCCGACGAGTTCAAGGTACATGTTTTAGAGATGTCTGAAATAGAATAGCAAAAATGTTTTGGCAATTGATTCGAAAGAATGCAAAAGTGTTTAGGTCATTAGAGCGGATATTTTGAAAAAAAATAAATCAATTTTGAATGATAAATTACTGTTTCCTGATTATTAGACACACAATTTAAATTATGCCCCTCGTATAAATAAAAGTATATAATTAGTCAATGGTATTTTGTTTCTTGGTTAAATCTCAAAATGTGTAATTTGAAGTCGATATCTTTGAAGTTGCTTATTGTCTATTAATTATACCGTAACGAAACGAGTTAGCTGTTTAAACATATTCACTAATATTAGGATTATTCATATACACGTATTTATTGAAGTATTTATCTCTAATTACACTAACAACAAACGGTTATATTTCTATTTATGTATAACAGTAACTAACAGGACAGGATTCTAATCTAAACTGAAATTAAAACTAAAGTTAATCTGCTATTTATAGAGAAAGGACAAATTCCAGAATAGTAAGGAAGAAATCTAGGATAGAATTAATCATAATAATGATGTATTAAATTGCAATGCCATGGCTCATTTCTGACCTTGAATTTAATTCACACATATTGGTGACCGCAATGAGTAATTTGTGATTACATCATCTATCTTACTTATAAGGAATCTTACAGATTGTTCAAGAATGTTCCACTGAGTTTCTTTGTTTCTAATCTTGGTACACTTCTCCCTCCTTGGGAATGTTACCCCCTAAAAGTGACCTTGGACTTTCACTCGCAATAGTTCATAGTCAACATATTTCGTTATTGGTGGAGTACGGTATGGTTTGTAAAATGTCTAAAACATCTCCACGCAGAGCCACTATTATGGCAGTTGCTTTTTATTTAATGGTCGATGTTGCGACCGCCACGAATTGTTTATGGTAATTGGTCCAAATTATCTTCCCATCATACGTGGCTACTTTAATACATCTTCTAATGCTTGGCATGCCATTTTTAGCAACAGGCTAGTGTTGGACTTGCTGTACATCCGCTTCGGTTGCTTGTTCATGAGGAACTAGCGACTCCTCCTTATTAGGCATGCTAACTTTTTTATTTGCAGTGAGGAGGATAAATTTTGATGCAGTTCATTACACTTCTTGGTTATTTCCTCATATTTTATTGACATTTCATTGGTAACATCCTCTATTTTTTTATTAGGCCTTGCTTTAATTTAATTTGGCATAATTTAATTATTCTTTTAATTCATTTTCACTTGATTTGGTGGCATCCTATAGCTTACTTTGATCTGTATTAATTGCTACCGTTTCATTCTGAAATTTACTTTGGTTTGAATTTATGGATTCCATTTTCTCATTTAATTTGCTTGTAGTTTCTTCTTTCATTTCCTTTTGGCCTGACCTAATGTTATTTTTTAATTTAGTTTGATTGGGTTACATTTTTTATTGATTAGATTTAATTTTATCCAGCATCCTTTGCAACATTTCTATCAACGACTCTATATCTTTCTTGCGGTTGTTGTTATTGGCATAAGGAAACAATTAGTACTAGATTGTAATTAACAATAGTCTGAGTTTACACTCTTACTAAGGAATCTGACACCTGACACCAATGCAACGAAACTAGTTAACTATTTAAGATCTTTATTTATATTCACTAATATTACGATCATTTATATACACTTATTTATTTAAATATTTATTTCGCAACGCAATAATAGTCAACGCTTATCTATCTATTTATGTATAACAGTAAGTAACAGGACAAGATTTTAGTAGAAACTAGAGTAAATGAAATTTAATCTGCTATCTATATAGAAAGGATAAGTTTCAGAAAGGTAGGGAAGAAATCTACAATAAAATTGGCCATGACAATAATGTAAGAAGTTGCAATGCCATGTCTCATTGCTGACCTTTAATTTAATTGACAGATATCGGTATCCCCAAGAGTAATTCCCAAATATGCTATTATGCTACCATGTATATATATATATATATATATA
>JAHWXV010865006.1:0-11969 GCA_024586415.1 Phrixothrix hirtus
TGTATATTTATTTTGACGCACCCTATATATTTATTTTGAAGCACACTGTATATAAATTTTTGGCGCGCCCTATATATATGTTTGCCGCAGGCGGGTCATTGAAATCAATTATGCCGCAGGCGGGTCATTAAAAATCAATTAAAAACCGGTAAAACCGGTTTTTCAAGGTCGGAGTAAAATACCGTTATAGAACTCTCTATCTCCCTCTACTCATGTAGTTTCAAGAACATGTTCACAGAATCGTAATTGACGGCAACATTCTATGACGAGGGATTGCAAAGGTTTTCCGCAGATATGACAAATGCCTCAATCTTCACCGTGATTTTGTCGAATACCATGTTTGTACTTAACTTTTGGTAATAAATTAATTTGGTTATTTACATTTGACTTTGTTTTATAGACTGTTGGAGATTGAAAAAAATCGCGCTGTAGTTCACAGCAAATTACACATAACAAATAATGAATATCACACTACCAGTCAAAGTACAAAGACACGTTAACTTGTTGAATGTTTTAATGCCCCGCGAATTGTTAGTCAAGAATTAGATAGTACGTGATACAGGCTTAATGTTCTTCTCGACAAAGAAGGACCAAATAACTTGTAAAATGATAAATTTTTTGGCAAAAACTACCATGCCTCATTGCTGATATTCACACGAAAATGGGAAAACTTGATTTTTATAGTAAAAGTGTTATTCACAAAATATGTTTATAATTACAAAACTACGTTCAATCAGTACTATATAGAAAATAAAAAGGCCGTAGTGCAATCAGGGATACTCTCTTTTTATATGAGCACACCTAATTTCTTTTACAAGCAATCGACTTGTCATTATTTCTAAGCTCGTTTTTAGATTACTACCTAATCGAAGCATTATATTTGATAAGCCGTACTTACGTCTTGTATATGGTCCAAAATATATTATTACAAGTTGATTAATAAAGGAAAATATTTCCACTAACTTCCGAGTTAGCTACAGAAGTTCAATTTAAAGATGTACATATGTACTTGACTATTGTTAAAACTAACTCTTTTAAATTCTTCTAATGAAGAATATTACATAACAATTAAATAAAGCGAATATTGATAACTATTTTTACATTTCAATTGCGCAAAACTTGGAACTTTTGAATAGTCTAACTACTGTTCGAAAGTTGCAAGCTTGAAATAAAACGTTCCTTTCTGGAGATAGTCCACAAAAGTATTGATTATATCAAGATATTCTTTAAATAGCCTAGACATCATTTAATAGAATCTCGTCTTAAAGTAAACGAACTGTTGATGCTGTAAAGACAACCTATTAAGAGCCACAATAAATTATCTTTTAAATTTATTTGTAAAAATAAATATACCTTTTAGCAACGATAATATTGTGTATGTTGAATTGTATATAAAACTTCTTACATATAAAACGTATAAAATTTGTTAATAGCAGTACACAAAAACTGTTGAAAATACATTTATCCGAAGTACCTAATCTAAATCAGTAATGATGTAGATACTTAAGGTATTTCTACGTCTGTAACAAAAACAGTAATTTCTTTTTATCTAAAGAACCTAGCAACAAAACAGTTCTAGCTACTTTAGAATTTTAAAATGATAAGAATATAGAATCAGCCAGTGTTTCTACTAGAAATTTGAGTTTTTTTTAAAATCTCATCAAAGTCTAGTTAGTAAAGCAGTACACTAAAAGTACTAACTTTTTATCTACACGTGCTCCCTTTTAAATTAAATTATGTTGGCACAATATTGCAATATAACTTGAAAATAACCGAATTTAGTGTTTTATTTCTAACATGATTGAGTTTATATTTCCATATTTGGTGGCATGTGTAGCGTGTGTAGCGTAAACACTTTCGGTAGCCCGATTCTTGAATCAATTGCATGTATTTCGCCATAAGTCATCTAATTACTAAAAACTGTATTATTGGAAATCCCAAAATGAGCTTTAACTATAATACTAGCAATCCCATTATGTCGGAGAAAAAATCCCGAAGGAATGAAAATCGTTGAACGCATTAACTTGTCAATGAGATACTATACTACTTATTCTTTTTTACGGTTACTTCACTAGTACCACCTGGCAAGGTTCATAAGTTTTCGGTTGAAACCGGATCTAATGCTTACTATCAAGTGACTCAAGAACATGTTGTTATAATAAACGTGTTAACAGGGTTTAAAAATGTTTGAAAGAGAATATCGTATGTAGATTAAATTCTTAGAGGATTTTATGCCAACGCAAATCAAGAACTCTTTAAATACTTTCAAAAGAGATCCCTCTCGTAACATATTCAGCGGTAAAACATGGATTAAATTATTCATTTATAACTATAACATGCTTGGTTTAATAATATAATAAAATGTTAAATTCTCTAATATGACATCCTTATCTCGAGAATTGTTTCTAAATTACTAAATCCAAACAGATATCACATATTTAAATTTTACTATTTGACTCACATCATTAATAAGTTACAATTACCAGGCATACGAAAAGTAATGCAGCTATTTGTTGAGATAAATTATGGACATTTCCCACATTGTTGGATTCAAATTCTGTATAAGTATAAATAATTGTTAAACGATAAAGTACCGATAAAACATTTATAATCCTAGTTAATGGGTAATTAGTATAATTAGTGCTATGGCATATTGACTGCATATAGGCAAGGAAGTAGGTATTAAAGAATTCAAGAAAATGTTCGACCTAGAAGTTAACAACTATACCGTCGGAACCACAGTACTACCTTATACACCTATTTTAATCAAAAATTTGAATATATAATTCAGATCGATATATCGCACATGACTTGTGACCATGCGACATATTTCTGAAATTTGAGTAAAATACTGTTTTGGTTAATCTCTTGGAAAAGGAAAACGGTTAGTAAATTATAACGTTTCTTTTATTAATTTTATATTACATCAGTTGTCCTTCTAGATTCATTGTGTTGCATGCACGAAAAAAAAATTGTTTTATTTAGAATGCGCCTCTTTGATTTTCAACAATAAATCGCAACGGAGATTTGTGTGCTGAATATAACCTAATTCCTAATCTGAGCAAACCACGTTTAATTATATTAGATAATGCCAACTATCACTCAAAATTGGCAGAAAAGGTTTCCAATATGTCATCAACAAAAGAAGACATTAAATTATTTATCAATATACAATATTACTTCTAATTATAAAATGTTAAAAAGAAAACTTGTACAATTAATTAAAGAAAATACCAAATCATCGTTATTTGAAATCGGGGAAGCGGCTGTAGTGTATGATAATAGAATTTCGGATTATCGCCATATCATTGTCAGTTCAATTAATTTAATTAGTATGGAGTTGTTGTAAGGAGTACTATAACAAAAATATTGGAAGAAATAATTCACAGGAAAATGCCAAGTTAATTTAGATAGAATCGCTATAAAGGGTAAATGAAAATTATTAGTAATGTATATAATATGCAAAGAAAAATATGTCCAATTGGTGGAATACAGAAAAGTAGTTTGATGACTCCAACTATAAAAGTAGGGTGAATTGCATGCAAATGCTGTCCATATTATGATGAAAATGTCATTAACCAAATAAGAAAGAATATTCATTCCTGATTTGTAAAACATTAGCCAGAGCAGAAGCTTTCGGCAACTATAGGTACTTCCTTTACATTTGGAATAGGAATTATTGTTCTCCTCGTAGCTGTGTAGGATCGTATAGCAGCTACTCCCTGTTTATAAAAAGATTAGCTCTGTATGGCTACAGAGTAAATTATTCCTAGTCAATTCAGCAACTATAACCTGACTGTCGATATTTGTAGGTTAATATAACCATGTTGGTTATCAATTTGGCACTATTGAGCAATTTGATTTAAATTATTTTATTACGTACTTGACTTTATATAATATTTATGTTTTAGTAAAGGTAACCAAGCTATTTTAAGACTTTATTATTTAAATAAGCCTTAGGGCGATGCCCTTTTTCTCGGGGCAACAATTTCACTGTGCCAAGTAGCTTTACTTGGAGGTAAACTTTTTGCTTTTACTTTTAAATATTTATGATAAATTTTGTTAGTCGCACTAAAATTTATTTATGACCAATCTTTGTACCATTAAGTAACAATCATACATTTATTTAATAAAAAAGTAATAAAAGATGCATGCAATTAGAAAAACATACATCTAAGTTAGAATAAGATTTCTCTAGAAACCAGTTATAAATACAACGGCCTTTTTTCGAGTAGCTCCCTTAGCAATATTTCTGAAAAGATGCAAATAGGTAGGCCGATGACTTTACTTTACTAGGAGAGCTAACACCTGGTCTTAAAATTAACGCTATTGTAAATAAGATAAATTTTAAGCTTTCAATTGTAATATTCGAAAATTTGTCTATAGTGTTTTATTATAAAATGATGATTTGACGACTTTTTAAAACTTCACTTACGTTTTAAATTCTTGATTTAATATTATCCTAGTTTATTCATAATACATCTTCCTTTTGATTAATTTCCCGTTTTCCAGTTAGGATTTATGAATTTGTGTCCAAGCCATTTTCGAGACTTTGATGTGAGATTTTGCCTTAATTTACTTATAGATGTCCGTTCGAATAAGTTGGTTAAATTTCCCGTTTTAAATTCGGAAATTTATTATATACTTTGGTGTTACTCTTTCATAAAACGTTATATTGCAGCAAAAACGAATCAGAGCCAATCTATTTTACTTACTTGAGAATACTTTAGCTAGTGTTATGTTTGTCCAAATTTACATGTTAACATCAAAGGATCTTTCCCGAAGCTGTCACTATTGGTTAATGTATAACCGTATTCGACGATATAAGGTAATGCTTCTTATATTTTCCTGGTTTTTATCAACTTTGTGGCATTACTTTTCCGCTGTTTAGTTGATCAATCAAACATCTCCCGTTAAAACTATTAGTTTGCATGTTTGGTGGTAGGAAACCGTTAAATAGCCGTTACGTGCCGACTCCCTGTCACCGCAAACTCTCGCTGGAATTTGCTACTTGGGTAAGTTAGGTAACTGATACCGTAATTTCAACGATGGCTCTTTGATTTTTTTTATACTTTATTGCAGCCGAAAACCTTTTCTTGTAAAATGTTTATTTGTACAAATTATTTTACATATCTTTGACTTTTAGTTTATTTTTACACTATGGATGATTTTTATATCCCAACCCGCTGTTTTATAACGGTACACTCTTTAAACTTCGACAAACTTTTATTTTACAGTCTGAGAAACTTCTTTTTAAACTCAGAAATGTTAAGCTATTTCTATTTACAATAATACAATAATTTTAGAAATTGCAATAAAAGTGTTAAGTTATTTCAATTTTCTAATATGAGGATAGAGTAATTCGTTTATTGTTAATTAAGTGGGTCTAACAACCAATATCGGTAAAAATGGATATATTTCTTAGTTTAAATGTAAGATGTTTGCGAACGTATACAACGTTGCTAATTATTTCAGTGCTTTTGGCGAAAACTCTTAAATCATTTTTAAAACTAATATACATTATAACAATATAACAATAAACACAAACATTTTTTTCTTAATGAACTGTTCAACTAATTTTTTTCTTTTTTCGATTTTGGTTGATAAATTAGTTTGAATTCACTGGACTGCTGTTTGAGCTACAACATTATAGTTAATCTGCCAGCATTCCCAAACACCGAGAAAAATACCAAATTAATGCCATCCTCGTTGAACCGTCTAAATGAGAGAATAACACAATGAATTATTTTTAATGTGTTTACTTCATACCATGCTTACACAAGGTTCATCTTTTAATAAACCATAGCATAGCGATGCAATGTGTTAATAGATGGCGGCTATAGAACTCAAAAATGGCCGCGTAAGTAGGAAAACAAACTTTCGCTATGCTTGTATCTGTATTATTTTATAATTTAATAATGTATAAAAACTAATTATCGCCACCATATTTGAGATAAAATATATACTCGTATAAATAGTACTTGTAACAATAATGCTTATTCTCACAGTTTTTATAACGCGTGGCTTTTGCATTTTAACATACCATACCACTGAATAATTTGTATTCTCACTGCTTTAAGGCAATAATTCAGTAAATTATAAGCATATTTTCACTGCTAAAGTTATTCAGTTGTTTTCAGTGTTATTCCAGTGGTAAGCAAAAGCGTCATTTAATAAGTTATATGCATACTTATACTGGACAGAAGCCTTTGAAGTGTGCTCGTGGTGATTATATTGTTATAATTAAGAAATCTTCAGCAATTCACATATATCGGGTGGCCGAAATGTTCAGGCTCAGAAACCTGTTCATCCTTTGGAAAAATGTGCATGCTTATTTTTGAACTTCGATTACTAGTGAATTGTGGCATGCAACAATTACTTATCGTTGCTCGTCATTGTTTATATACTAATCAGAACAAATTGTTAAAACGTTTTAATATGTAAACAAATAATGTAATTCCATATGTATCGCCAGTAGGTTCATGCCCTAAGTTGTAAAATAAGCTTATTTCTTTTTCATAAAAAGTTTTGCTAACACTTTTTCTTCTGGTAGCAAAAGCTTAATTTCTCATATCTACAGCAGCAATGTTGGATTTTGAGCTACATTGTATTATATTTTGAAAACCATCGTTGTTAGCAGTTAAAGCACATTCACAGTTTTCCGGCTGCCTATTGGAACAAAATTATATGCATTTGGGAAGATCGTCCATCTAAACATGTTATAATCATGCATTGGTTAGGACTACAACTGTTTCGCTAGAGCTTTATTTAAATTTAAAGACCGAACCAGAAAGAGAGTAGGGTTGCAAGAGTTTAGATCTGTTTAGAACCTCAAAACATTCTTATAAAGGTTTTTTTAAAAAAGCGCACGTTATGTCACTGGTTTTTGCAAAGGCAAACTGCAATTTTTCATACTTCATTTGAAAGAAATCACTATTTCATATAACAATTTAAAATAGGTACAGGTATAGTAGAATTTAATTAATAATTATAAAAATAAAATAATTTTATTTTTCAAAGTGTTTTCGTTTTCAATTTAACCGTTCTGAATAAGTTCTCTCAACTCATTTTCGACAACGTTTGGTGTTACCAGACGTATTTTTAAAGCTTATAGCTTATTATGATTCCTTATCTTTCACGTATTTCCACAAAAGATAATGAAGAAGCATTGGTTAAGTAAGTAATTGATCAAATAATGTTCAAACATGAATTAGCCAAGATGTTCCCTTCCGTCTAAATTCAGGCGGTTCTTCGAAAAATTGGGCGGTTCCTCTAGATTAGATATACGGTTTGGATGTGTCCGGGAGATTTGTCAAAAACGATGTTATCGAATTTATGCGCAATTTTTCTAACGCAGTGTATATTAATAAAATATATATGTGAGACCGCATGACAGGCATATTTCAAAGCTAATATCAAATTCAATGTATTGTGGATTTTTTTAACTTAGATATAATTTGCACAATTAAAGTAGTTGTAATATTTAAATAATACTAATATTAATTTTTTACTTTTAGTGAGTTTTTATTAACAATAAACGGAAAAGTGAGGTATTCTTAAAGAATAGATGAAATTGAAACAAATTTAGAGAGAGATGAAAATTTGTAAATCATTCACACATCAAATTAAAAAAGCAGAAATCGCAAAATTACGACAAAAATCAACAAGATTAAATTTAATTAGAAGCGTTAAAATTGTATTAAGTGGTCAAGGTAAAATAATGTTTTAGAAGTAGAAT
Organism: Phrixothrix hirtus; assembly: GCA_024586415.1. Lineage (NCBI taxonomy): Eukaryota > Metazoa > Arthropoda > Insecta > Coleoptera > Phengodidae > Phrixothrix > Phrixothrix hirtus. The sequence goes on from JAHWXV010865006.1 coordinate 7,739, forward strand.
ATAAGTATTAAATAGTTTGTTATTGATCGATTTTCTTTAATATTCAAAGGTAATGTTTAGTCTACTTTTACGTAAAATAAGCTTCTGTTCCTGCCCTTCATATATTGAAAGTACACTTTTCCCCATAGGGAGGAAAATATATCTGCTATCCCATTTTCTTCGCTAGAGAGTAAAAGTAAACTGTTTATAGACAATACTACCTTGACAACAACGTTACCTTGGATACTTATTAAGTTGCTTTTATAGTATTAAACTTTGACAACAGATTTCAGTTAATTTAAATTTTTGGAATTCTGGGATTCTATAAATATTCTAAAATAAAATTTTACATGTTATTGAGTAATGTTTTATTGTTAGATGATGCAACAGAAACAATTATCTGCTCATGTAAATAAAATTTATTAAAAAAAGAACTTGTAAAATTGTTCATGCCGACACCTGCAATGAAAACTATCTTAACCCAAAAAATCGCAATTTTTAGATAGTGTATGGTATGTTTAGCTTTTAGACTTATCTTTGCCTACAAAAGGTATCGTATCTCTAAATGAAGATACTGGGCAACCACTAATACTTTTCCAAAGTATGGTAACTTTAATAACGACATTTCGTTCCGCGAACATAATATTATCTTGAGTTACTATAATTTTCGTTGTAAAATATCACGAAAGAATCAAAATAGACTAGACTTACTATATTTTTCCCCGGTAAATTTGTTGAGGTTACGTTTTAGTTTCTGTAGGGTTCTGTTATGGGAAGTGTTTGTTAAAAATAATCATTTAAAATTAGTAAAATGAAAAAACGTACAGAATTAGTTCTAAAAAAGGCAAAAATATATGTTACATTTTATTTAATAAATAATTACCAAAATTTTTTATTATGTAGGGTAGAAATTTTACTTTGTTTTATTTGCTCTAGGATTGAATAAAACAAATGTCTGTTAGTAGCTTTTAGTTAGCACCTTTTGTTAGAGTTTTCATTTACAAACCTGCAAATTTTAGCAGCTCTTCTGCTAATATTTCTAAAAATGAAAGAAATATTTCATCGAAAAATAAAATGTTTGAAGATAGCTGCAAATTTATGAAAGAGCATGTGTTAGGAACCAAAATTGGCAAATTACACATCTTATCGAATTTACAAAACAATCTCAATTATGCGCCTGTATGTTCATTTGATACGATTGATGAAGTAGAATTTCGACCTTCAAAATGCTCTTCCAAAGGTACATTATTTTTTAAACGCAAATTATTGATAAGTACAGTGAAAAAATGTATTTAAATGATAATTTATTTTTTTTTAGCCGAAAACAAAAGGCGTACTTAATCTGTTAATATTTCTTCAAAAAAATTAAGGTATCTGCGAATCTACATCGCACAATGATTCAGAACTGGTCGAAAAAAATTTTAGTGAATTTTCAGGTTCAGATGGTGATCCTAATTATAAGCCAGAAGAATTATCTGAATCCTTCGTTGAAGATCTTGAAGTTGAAAAACCATGCCTATCTGCCAATATTAAGAGGAAACGGAAAATGCCCGTTAAAGAAAAGAAAGTACGAAAAAGGCTAAGAAACGAAAGTGAATGGATTGATTCAAGTACTAAGAGTGGTGATAATTTAGATCTAGAGCACAGAAATCGCCAAAACAAATTAATTAGAGCAAGAGAAATGAAAGAGTCATGTAGAGAGGAATGTAGATATAAATATCTGAAGAGAATAAAAAGATAAATTTTAAAGAATTCTGGAAAATAGAAGATCACACATGACAATGGGATTACATTGCAAGATGTGCTAAGTTTGTAGAATAGAAGCAATTTAAGAATGGAAAGTCAAGGAAATTTTTCAAGAAAATACTTTCTTGTTATGAATAATATTGAAGTCCCAGTTTGCAATACTATGTTCCAGAGTACCTATGGAATATTTAAATAATGCGTAACGAACTGCCTTAAATAAAATTGACAAAACTGGAGTTTTGGAGGAAGATAAAAGATGCAAACACCATATTAGACCAAATAGAGTAAACTAAGAAGTGATAAACAGTATTATGAAGTATATCCAAAAAGGAGGATTAAATATCTCAAAAATGTATTCACTTAACTTAGAATAGATGCAAGAAGGGAATAACAATTTGTAAATGGCCACTTTGAGGAAATATTAAGAGATCTTCAACTCAAACTTTAACATAAGTTTTTTCAAACCCAAAAAAGACCAGTGTAATATTTGTTCAGTCTATTGGCACATGCAGAAGATAAATCAAAAATGTAAAGAAAGTTATGATAGGCATATTGCAAATAAGACAACAGCAAGAAGTTTAAAAGATGCAGATAAAGCATTGGAAGTTAATGACAAAAAAATATGTGCAGCTTGTTTTGATTTACAAAAAGTTTTAGTCACACCTCAGAGTGATGTGAGTACATTTTATTATAGAAGCAAACTTACAACGTACAACTTTACTGTTCACGACTTGGGCAATCACGAAGGTTACTGCTAAGTTTGCAATGAGGAGATTGCTAAGCGAGGCCAAACGAAATTAGTAGCTGCCTCCTAGATTTTTAAAGATACAAAAAGAAAGAGGAGTTAAGAAAATTTGCCTGTATTCAGATAATTGCCGCGGGCAAAATAGAAATCGCTTCGTTTCCAGCATGTTTTAGAAATTATCCACAGGTTTCTAAAAAAAGGAAATACTCAAAACGAAGACGATTCTATGCATGCAGTTATTGAAAATGCCAAGAAACGTCAGCCAGCAATCTATACACCAAGCCAATAGGAATTGTTGATTAGAATGGAAAAAGTAACTGGAAAACTATATGTTGTTAAGGAAATGTGCCAGAATGATTTTTAAAATTTTGGTAATCGAGTTATATTAGAGAACAGGAAAAAAAAGGCGAAGAAGAAAAAATTAGTATAAGTAAAATAAAGGAAGTGCATTTTCTACCTAAATTACCTCAAGAAATGAAATATAAATATCCGTTAGAGGATAACAATCATCGTACCAAGACAATCAAGTTAAAAGTGAATTGGCGAAATGTTCACAACAGCAATAAAAGCGCAAACCTACCGTTACTTTATTCGGATTGCTTCTAATTGATGAAAAGAAATTAAATGGCTTGCTAGAACTGTGTAAATTTAACGAAATTCCAAAAATTTACCATACTTATTATTTTTCTCTCAAATCAAAAGAGCAGGGAAATTCGAAACAGGCCTGCAAGAATAGAAAAAATCAAACTGAACAGGAGCTCAATAGTAAATATGAACACAGTTTATCAAGTGATATAGACTAAAGTTAATAGATACATTAATGTTTTCTTTTAGTCGTAACAGTTATTCAGTTCAATAAAATAGTGTTAAAATCTAAGGTATGCTTGTTTTTTCTTAAAGCTTTTCGATGAAAACCATCGTAAGTCGATTAAAAAAAAGAAATTACAACTTTTTCATTCAGTTCTAAACCGGTACCTATTTTACAACCTCCATGAGGTTTCATTTTGAAAAATTTTCAGAAATAATTCTTTATATAATTGATATTTTTACATCTCTACAAATTATAAAAGTTTTAAATGCTTATATCTCCGATTTACAAACACTAAATTGCAATAGTCTTCGTTGTGACCGTCGATGTATAGTATAATTACTTAGAACATTGGCATACGAGACTTGTCTTTCATGACGTGAGATTTCGTTAAATGAAAGAACGTAGGCTAACGAGATTATTATTGTATTTCATAGTATTCGCCATTAACAACGATAGTTGTTGATTTTTATTAAATGAATGCAATTCAATCTGTAAAATCGCAACTGCCCATTCCATATTTACTTTATTAAAGATTTTAATACAAACCAGCGCATTATTATAGTATGTATGTGCAACATACACAGGTGGATGTGGATAATTTAAGATGTTTTTTATATGTGTATTAAATGTTTTACACTATTTATTTACACTGTCTTTATATAAAGTGACTTCATCATATATGTATGTAGGTATGTACAAATGTATAGATAATTTAAAACATTTTTTGTATGTAAATTCAACGATTTACATTATTTATTTATGCAGAGGTTTTTTTGAACATGAAACTTCGAAGTCATCAAAATGACACAAATAGACAATTTTCCACTGTCTATTTTGTATTATACCAATCATACTTACAAGGGAACACAGGGAAGTGTCCCACGCCGATTTAAATGAAACTTGGTGGGTTTGTAGACTGATGCAGTGTAAGAACAACGGTAGCTGTCATA
>JAHWXV010865105.1:0-10199 GCA_024586415.1 Phrixothrix hirtus
GTGTGAGATAGTACACGACTTTCTCTTACGTACATAGATATACAAATATGCCAATGTTCACAAATAATTAAAACATTATTTACGTTTATTTTAGGAATGATAATTGTAATGACCACCCATCCAAGTTACTGGACACGTAAAACCTGCTTAATTCCAGAGATTTTCTGTGACAACTCGCTTCAACACATTTTTCAGGAAAACCTCTAAGCTAATGTAAAAGGCTGTCAAAGACATAAGCACCGTAGCAAGTTTCAAAACAATTTCTAAAAATGTTTTCGAGAAAAACGCAAAAAACTTAAAAATCGTTAAAATAAAGTGTCACTTCCGGTCATTCGATTTTAACTAAATTCTTGCTGTCTCATGTACACAAGATAAAATATAAATATATTTTTTGATTTTCATATAATGATGACTTTTTGCGATACGTTGTTCACAACTGATACTCCCAAGTACATCAGGTTACTCAATTTTCAAAAATTTATTTGAGACACTACTTGCTTAAAATAAAACTAAATTAAGTATCTAAGAAATATACTAAGTTTAAAAAAATCGTAACAGCTGATTTCAAGAAAAACGTGAAAATGAATAATTCGGAAAATATCTAAAAATGACAGAAATAAAGTAGTACTTCTGGTTATTCGATTTTCACCAAATTTTTGATTTTGCATACGAAGGCGATTATGACGTCAAATATAAATTTTTATTTAGCTATGGCTATTAGTTTCATTGTTATTGTATTCAGAGGTAACCGTGAAAGTACTTCCAGTTACTTGATTTACTGAAAATTTTCTGAGTAACCGCCTAAATTATATTAAAAACCGTAATGTCATCCACTGATTAGGATAAAATATACAGAAAACGTACTTACTTATAGCAGAAAAAGTAATATAATAGTTTTAAGGTACTATATGCACGAAATGTATGTTCCATGTTAATTATGCCCACGCAAATTTTCAGATTTTCCCTATTTTAATTTTTAAATTAATTTCAACCAAGGTGGACGTTTCACAGTAAATTTTATAAATGGATGCAGCTCAGTTTAAACTATTGCTTCAAACAATGGGTAAAAATCAAAAAGTTTTAGTGGACTGTTTGCTTCATAAAAAATCAATAATATATCCGGTTCCTTCCGTAAACGCGGAACTATTGATCCCACTTAAAGATTTTGACAATAAAATGGAAAATTTTAAATATTACCGACAAAGATTCGAAAATTATTTTCAAATTAAAAATATTTTCAATGTTAAATATGCAAAATCTATTAAATTCAATTGGTCCTTTGAATTAAAATATAATTTCAGCCATTATAACACAGAAATTACCAAGAAATGTAGACTACGAAACGTTAACTGAAACAGTAGAATTTATACCTCAAACAAAACATATTGGGTTGCACGACAAATTTTTATCAACGTATCAGGGAAAATGAATCAATTCCAGAATACGTTACGTTACTGGTATAAAGCATATTTACATTTAGAGGTCAATAATACAAATAAATTATCAACCATTATGGAGCATACAGGATGAATATACTATCCTCCTGGATTAAAACTGCACTTACAAAATTTAACAGAATCATAGATCAGGCTTTAAATGGAAACGCTATCTTATTTATATGATGCTTGTCTTCAACTATTATGTGATTTTGACTCATATATTAACAAAAAAGGTGAATTTTTTGCTACAAAACTGAATACTGGAATTATCTTATAGAATAAAGCAAAATTTTTGCAATTACCAAACAAGTAGATAATTCACATAGGCTTCTAGGAATGATAACCTATTACTCACGGTTTATTCCAAATTTTCGAATACTGCTTAAGAAAGGAGTACACTTTAAGTGAAGCACAATGCGCGAAGCAGAGTTTATTTAGCTTAAAAATGAAATATCAAACAACCAAGCGCTCATTCCGTATAATCCAGAACTACTACTTATTGTGGCATGTGATTCAAGTCCATGGTATCAAAAAAACCGTATCATTTGCCTCGAAGTCTCATGCTGATACGGAAAAAGGAATATAATCAGCTGAACAAGGAAGCTTTAGCAATAATGTTCTTTGTTCACCACTTTTTCATTTATATCTTTGAAAAAAAATTTCAACTCATTACAGATAATAGAACACTTACATGAATTTTGCAACTAAATTTAAAAATTCTAATCATGAGTTCGGCGAGACTTCTTAGATACACATATTTCTTCAAGAATTCAACTATGAAGTAAAGTATATGACGGCCGAAGACCGTGTGACTATAAACTCCCTTTCCAGGATATCGAATCCAAATATTAAATATTCAGCAAAACAAATGTTCGATAATGAAGTGCTAACAATATGCGATCACCCCATAAACCAGATTAACAACAAATGTAATCACACGTCAAAAACTAATTGAAGAGTCAGTTAAGGGCAAAGGATTGTCTCAGATTAGAAAATATTTGAATTCCCCCGTAAATATAGATACCAGATATACAATTCAGGATGAATTAGTTTTTATAAATTGCCGATTAGCAATTCAAAAAAGTATACGTCCGATGGTATTGAAATAATTACATCACACCCATGCTGGAGTAGTTGAAATGGAACATCTAGCATGCAGGTAGGTTTAAAGGAAAAAAATTGATGAAAACATTGAAAAAATCGTAAGATCATGAAATATGTGTGTTATTACATAACAATTCCTCAAAAATTGCACACCATTGAGATGAACCTTCAGAAAATTTTGAAAGAGCGCATATTTTCTGGTACTAGTAGATACAAAATCCAAGTCGATAGAAATACGGATTTCATGATCGAAGTGCTCAGCGACACTTTTGCAACTCATGGATTCCCGTCACTTTTAGTCTCAGATAATGCTATGATCTTTAAATCAATGAAATTCACACAATACTGTAGCCAAAATAAAATTGCTCAGAAGCTTAGGACCCATAACTATCTGTCAACCAACAGCTTAGCCGAAAGAAATGTCCAAATATTAAAAACAAAGCTTAATACAATGAATGATTCAAACCTATCCCTTTCACATCAGTTAAGAAAAATATTATTTATATATAGACCACCTCCTCTATCATGCTAAAAAGTTACCGGTAGAGCTATATCTTAAGCTAAAAATTCGCACACGGCTAGATGTGTTTGCCTCTAACAGTTCTAGTATGATAGATATACAGAGCAAGGTGCAAAGTGCTCGCCAATTAGTAAGCGAAAGAGTTCAAGTTCGTTGGTACCCTCAGAACAAGAAGCCAATATGGCGTTTTGAAGAAGTAGCAAGCATCCTAGAATAATTACCCACATTATACCATCCTACTTGACGATGAATTCAACATCAAACGCCACATTAATTAAATTCGTAAAACTGAGGTGAAGAAAAAAGAAAGAATAGTAGCGTTCTCTGAAGAAGTATCAAAACCAAAACCAATTTCACATTTCGACATTGCACCAAAAGTTGTAACAATCACTCCATACATTCCAAACAGAGCAGAAATTCAAGACTTCACCGCTACGTTTGAATAACTTGCTGTTATAAGAACAGTAGCCCCTAACCAACTTATCTTGGTTACTACATTCAATAATTCTTTATATTAATATTTATTAGACTGTCATTTTACGATAATGTGATGTGTCAAATCATTTTCAATTTTGCAATTGCAAGTTATTTGTATAAATTTGTTATGTTACATTTGAATATGCTTATTTTCATACGGGGACTATGTTGGATTTTCTTTTTAATAAGGATCAATATATCATACGTTTTGATAAGTTGTTAAATTCATTAATAAGGACATACTGAAGTTTATTATATTTAATGTTTACAATATTGTTAAAGTGCAATAAATCTAATACACAATCCAAATTCTCTTGATTTTGACCTAAAACATTCTATCTTGTACACTTATTAAGTTTAAGTAGTTTGAAAAGCATACCAAAGCACATCTAAGGAGTTCAAATTATGTATTACCTTACAAAAAACAAAAGAGATGAATTAGATTTTTGAATTTCTTGGCATATTATAAAAATTTCTTATGAAGTTTAAAATCCATAGAGTAAAAAGGCTTAAAATGCTCTACCTTGTTTTTCTTTAGCAAAATTTAAAATTTATTGAGCTGAGCTATTTACCCTATGGCTCTTCTACGGTCAACAACACTTTATTAAAGTTTTGAAGTTTTAATTACAGCATCGTTTGCTCGCCCTGTAAATTAGGCTTACATCAAAGAAAGGTTTTTAAAATTTACGTTAATTTATTGTGCCGTAATATAAAATATGCTTAGGTATCTATTTAAAGTGAACACCTACCCTAATATATATGTATGGGAATGTATAAAAACCTGACCTTCAATTAATTAATTTAGATTCTTAGGTGCCCCATCTGAAATTTCCTGATATTTCATAACATACTGGAAACATTTAAGAAATTTTAATACTATCACCAGTTACAATAACAACTAAAGTACATAATTAAAGTTTGGAATAATTCTTTTCATTTACAAAACTATTAAATTACGATAATAAATAAGTAAAACTTGATCAAACCTTGGATCCATAAATACAAGGATTTACAAATCTACGCTCAAAGTTTTTGCAATAAAAAGTTTACAGGCTATAACCAAATTCGAAAGTTAATGATTTTAAAAGCGAAAAACAGTATTACAATAAAATTGCTGATCTAAACAAGTACCTACGTAACGCCACAGTTACTGAAATCAGTATCAACAAAACAATATATTATCAATAAACATAAAACACAATAGCTTGATTATAAAATGAAAATATTAAAATACAATTCATGATACCATTTATGTACTTTTCAATTTACTCATATGCCCAAAGTTTGCAAAAGCATTTCAGTATGTAGTAATACCAAATAGATATGTTTATTAATTAAAAATGTAAATAAGCTGAAGTATAAGGCAACTTACCCCATTTAAAGTTAACTAATGGGTAGTGCCATTTTAATTTGCTAAGGAATTGAATGTCACGTTAATGTAAAATACATTTAGATAAGTAATTGCAGGAAAGTAAGCCATTAATAAAACTTGAAATTTTAGATCCCATCTAAAGGTGACTCTCCTTACAAAATTAAAAGTGGTCACGAATAAAACCTGTTATCGATATGAATAATCTGTAATATTTAGCAAATGTCACACCGTTTAAATATCTCTATTCACGAAACAATAAGAGTGCTTCCTAATTATTTGACTTTCGAAACCCTTCGTTTTTATTAGTATCTGGAGGAACTTCCCTTGATGGTTTCGGATATGGTTTCGAGCTGCGTATAAAGTTTATGTAATAAGATTTGTCATTTCAATCTTGAAATACTTGTCATAGTTTGGATACATTTTTTCAAATAAATGTACTAGTAGTGTCTTGGTATTGGCTTACTAAATATTATATAGTTATGTCTATTGAATAGTTTAAATCGTGTTTCGCTAAATTTAAAATTTAGCCGTTTTTATAAATTAAATTATAGAGGGTTGTTTTGAAATAGCTGTTGAACTAAAATGGCCACCTCTAAGTATTAGAAGAGACAAATTTGTGAGATTATTAAATTATATTAAGCCCCCCTTTGAAAAATTTTGCACCTAAAAATATTTTATGACTGCTGACATTTGACAGAGTTAATTCATTACAAACAGTCGCGAAAAATACGAATCTATTTGCTGAAATAACAAATTAAAGCAACATATCGAATTGCACTCCCTTTGTTTACTAATAAACGGGTGCTTGGCCTATACTGCCACAAATAAATTACCTAATCTTTATTTGCAAGCGCCCTTGAAAAATTATAATTGGAAGTTGTATTAAAATTATCAAATATAGTTCAATTTACAAACAAATAATTACTAGGATAGCATTTAAGTTTAATATAGTTGTTTCAAGTTGGCTTTCGCAAAAAAACTTACCAATTGCGATTATCGTAAAGCACTCAGGTATGTCCTTTTAATATTAAAAGGTTATTTACCGGCCAAGAGAAAATTTCCCTTTTTATTTTTCTTTTTAATATTTCAGAAATTGAGTATTAAATAATTGCAAATTATCTATGTAAAGTTGATAGCTTGTGATTGTTTTCAATTTTTTCAAACTTTAATAAAATGCACAAAAACGTATTCCAAAGGGTATTATGTGTTTTTATTTTTTCAATAAAGCCTTTATTTAATAATAATGAAAAGGAAAAAAAAATTAATTGTATAACATAAGCTTTAGTTTCTGTTAATAGCAAAGTTGTTACCGTTTTTTGATAAACTTTACTGCCATAAAAACTTTAGAAAGGTGGATAATAAACATGTTTAAAAATGTACACAACTAAATCTAATTAAATAAATCAGAATGGAGTCTATCAATTTCTATTACACAGAATGCATACCAATACACGTTATAATAACCTGTAATATGAGTAGGACTGAAATAAACGTATATGATGTTATCGCAAACTGATGTAAAACATGTGACGATACATATTCTAAATCAAAAGTTCTCAAAAAGTTTTCTAAGAATTTTCTAAACTTGATTATGTCCAATTAAAGCTGTTTAATTTTTTTTAATACCTTTTTGTGAATGTATGGGATATAAGGAATAGGTAAATAAAATATCTAAAAGTATTTAAAAGTAACGCTGTATATTGAAGGTTTTTATTGTAAGAAACCTGTTTCAAAGCACTTTTGGAAGTTACAAATTTATAGGTGTTTCTACTCGGAATGAAAGATGTAGTGGAAGAGGTACTCTTTTAGAGGTAAAACCAGACCTAGCCCAAGGAAGTGAGCGAACCTTAATGAACTAATTCACCAAGAAGCTGATACCTTCAACAAGTGTTTTTCCGTGCACCATGCAAGTAATACAAGTATTTCTATGTAGAGGATAGAATACTAAAGGGCGCAACGATTGTTGTCAATCTTTCAGACGAGTTCTAAAGGAACTGAACTTCTTGTTTACTGCATTGCTCTTGGTCTATTAATAATAATTAATCGGATAGCGTGCGTCAACATTAAACAATGCAGCAAACATAATATTTAAATTGTTTATAAAATTCCGTATTTTAAAGGTGGTTTCCACCTGTCAATTTGTTAAAAGGGTCGAATACCTTTCTAAAGATTACAAAGGATGATCCTTTAACTATATATTGCGTATTTATATATATATTTGCATGATTCAAAACCAAATTAAAGTTTGAACAAATATTTATTATATCAAATATAAACGAACGATATACATACATATACACATTATCAATTTTTCTAATATCAGGCCGTTAACCTTTGTTACATGATTTTCGGCGTAATATTAGCAACTTAGCGAAAAATAATAAAATTTAAACTTCTGTTAAAATTATTTAAATGAACACAAATAAAATTTTTATTTCTGCATTGATTTAATAATGTTTGTAAATTTTCACTTACGTGACGTCCTATTTTCTTTAGTAAATGCGACGTTTATCAAGTTCACAAATTCAGATTATTGCGTGCTTTTCTTGCTGGATCTGGTCTTGGTCTTGGGACCTGTATTTTTACTGCTTGGTGTTGTTTTTGGAGATGACGTCTTCGCTGGGCTTGTATCGTTAATTAAGATTCCAAGAACTATTTATCAAGTAGTCAATTTCTTTATCTTTCACTGGACTTACAACACTTGAATTGAAGCTAGAACGCAAAGACTTCGATTTCTGGTGGTGCAGGATCTTTTATAATTTTTCGTTTCCATGACTATGAAATCTATGCAAAGTCGTTTTAACCAATCCTGTCTAATAGTTTTAAAAGTTTGTCTGTTCCTGTCTATTACAGAATATGTTACACTTCCCACGGCTTCTAGAGATATTTTCAAATATTTATTGAGGCTGTTAAATTTTATTTGAATCTGTCTGAATCTCTTTAAAATAACCTTTCAAACTGGCGCCATGCACTAATGGAAACTGTAACACTTGCTTATATTTAAAATGCAAATATTTAGGAAAATATTTTAACGTTTAAGTACTATTTAACAAACCATACTATTTCCTTATGTTAATTACACCTTAATTAAATTAGTTAATTAATGTGTAATGAACATTATTTTTAGTGTTTTTATATATTACATTGTAGTGTGTAGGAAATTAAATTATTTTCCTATAATTTTTGACAATAGCAACATTTTACTATTGTAATGTAAATATTAGAATTGGGAATTAAAGGACGTGAATGTCCCCCATCGAAAACAATTCGCTATTGTTAGCAAATGTTTTTCCACTCGAGAAACTGTTGTCTAATTTATATCAATCAGAACATTTTCAAATAATTTTGAAAGAAATTCAGTCTTATTGAAAAATAATTTATTAATACACTGCGTGACTAAACACACTTAAATGCGATTCGTGAAGTTTACAGTTTATCCAAAGAGATGATTTTTCTCCTATGTCCTATTTTGTTTATAATGCTTACATTATAAAGATCAAAGGAAAGCGTAATAGAGTTTATGATATTAGGCGGTACTAGTGACTTTTGATAACTTTTGCGGGCTAATAAATGATTAACTTTTCAAATAGATTAAAATATCTAGAAGCTCAAGTACTTCTCGACTTAGGAAGAACGCCACCACTTTGCAATTAACAGTAGTTGACAACGTCAGGATTTCATGTAGCTTATAAACAACATTAGTTGACGCATTGCTAGAACTCCACTCTCACATATATAAACAACGTTACTGAAAAACCAAAAAACTCCTATTTAAATGCATTCTCTACGACTAAGTATTTAACTGTACGGAGGATTCTTTAAATCCTTCATATGATATGCGAAAATTTCTCTAAAAATACCCCATTTGAATACGTTCTTCCACAAAGCCTAATTAAAAATATACGCTGGCTTGAAAACTTTTTGTTCCAATCCGCATCTCATCCTGTTACTTTCATGGATTACCACACAAAGCTTTCTTACTTAATTAAAGTTTAAAACCTTCAAATTTTAAAGCGAGCTATTTGGTTGTGCTCGGTATTGGAAAATAACTATATAGGAAAATATACCATTGTATAGATTTAGATGGGTTTGTTTACGTAGTCTAGTCAAAGACATTTCCTACCTTGGAAAATTTTGTTCGAATTCCAAATCCATTCTATCTCTTACCGATCACCTGTTACGGTCTGGCGAAGTACCAATAAATTGTGATAAACTTGGTATATAACATTTTTCATTCTAGGTGGTGTATCTATATGATTACAAGGATACATTTATTTGTCAATTGACTTTAGAGGTTAAAAATAATTTTGTGCAAGTAGTGTTTAGGATTAGTCTTTAATTTTTTCAATTTCATTAATATAATTAATATTTCCTATATAGTAATAAGTGGTTTGTAAAATTTTCACTTAGGCCAAATAATATGTCCGAATAGAATTTCCGGTTGTCCATCGTGATTCGAGCATTCTATGCGAATTAAATTAATTTTACGGTTACACGTTTTCCGGTTGGGAATAGTACATTCCGCCATGATGTGCTTTGAGTGCACGGCTTAAAAAGTAATTTAATTCCAGTACAAAGCTTAATTGAATTGAAAATAAGAACCTAATCGGTTTCTATTAAGTGCAAACGTTATTTTGTGAATATAATTTCTTTTGTTGATTATCAAGGAACTCCCCCAAGGTAGCATTTTCTTTCTTTTGGATTTGTATTGCTAAATAAGGTATTTTCTTTTTAGTACGGGCCGTTAGTTATGGGTACCGTGAGATTTGGGTCCAAACATCTGGCGACATACTCTAATGGTGACGACATCACGTGGTTAAAGAGGTTAACATAAATTGCTTGGACTACAGTCGGAATTGAAGTACGAAGGTTTATCTATTGAACCAATAAACTATGGGAGAGCAAAGTTTCTTGACACCTGTCTTTCCGGTCATAAGCAAGTAATCTCAGGTTATTTCATTAATCGGAATTAGGAATTCAATTAATTTCTGTGTATTGTACACCCTAAATGTTATGAGACTGAAATATTTACCAGATTGGTATAAAAAGAAACAAATTTAGTTAAGTGAAATAGAATTTTATTTTCTGTCTTGTTGCTATTTATATGGTAACTTCGAGCTAGTAATTTTAACTGCCTGCCAGGAGATAATTGCATGTAAACTGGAATTGTTACGTTTACACGATTCTATAGAATAACGCGAAACGCGATTTAAAAAGAATTCATATTAATTCTACGCATTTTCGCTATATTATTAAAATACGGGAGTGTAATTAAGAAACATTGAAT
>JAHWXV010865152.1:0-13183 GCA_024586415.1 Phrixothrix hirtus
CTAAATATTGGCTTTTAATAATAAATTTTAGTTAACAACTGTTTTTGTTTGACTCTAATCATAATGCTACCCGTGCTGTATAGCTATCTTGCTGTGCACTGGATTTAATCAACGCCATTGCTGACGTGGTTTCTGAACAATTGTTGTTTATACAGGTTACCAACATAAATTTTATAATTAAAACTTTGCAATTATAATTAAATCAACAAAATGTGCATCGTCATAATGCAACAAGCAATATTTAATAAATATACTTGTATAACTATTACAAATTGGGCTTTATCAACTTCTGAATACTAAATGAAAAGCAAACTTACACACTTCATATTTTATTTTATTTAAATAAATGCTTCCTCTTTAAATACAATGTAGGGTACGCAGCTTGAATATGTTTAAAATTATTTAAAATACTGTAACGATTCGAAGAGTTCAAACCCGTAGGCAAACTTAGCTATTTAGGGAACGAAATGTATGTCGCTATATGAATAATGCGTTTTTCCTGTGTTGTAGGGAGTAGTAGCGGCGGCCAGCGCTAGCTTCCACTTTGCGACATTATTTTTGTCCACCGGTGTATCTAAAGGATGGATTAACTAATACCGAAATGTTAGACATAGTTTTAATTTACAACAAAGCACTTTGAACGCTTCTTGTAAAAAAGAAGGAAGTGTTTCTTTATGTTTCAGGAATTTTAAAAAAAGAAGTATCAAAATTATGTTACTTAGAAAATCTGGATATCATTTGCAGTGCAGCCAACGGTGTTTAAAATTTTTTTATGCTTAAACTGTAAATAACCAAAGATGTAGGTAAATTACTAGTACTATGACAGGTTATTCCACACACAAAGTAAATATACCATCGTGCAATTTAATATTAAAATAACATGTTAATCATCTATGATACAGAGAATTTGTTTAGGCGTATTTATTTGCATACACATTTTCCAAAAGTCCACGTTTACATTTTTTACAAAAAAGTTTTCTATTTTATGCGATTTTCTTGTTAATGGTTATGATTCTCTTTATAGTACCATGTTAAAGTTTGTCGGTGGATTTGAAAATCATCCTATATAGAGCATAATTTAGATTGAGATGAAAACAATGAAAAGGTAAGATATTGAAATTAAGGTGGAATTTAATAATACCACATCTTTGTTCGTGTTAATTTACGAAAATATTTGTATGTATTTTAGGTAAATTTCGTGAAGATTTGCACTCTCAACTACGCCCAGATGAAAGTTTATAAAACAAAAATCATTTAAATTTTGTTGAAACGGAACCATACGAGTACCGGGTACTTCAAAATTATGAGGATTGTTTCTATGATGGTTGTTTGATATTTGTTGCAGCAAAGATTCTTGAGTTAAAAAATTTGAACGAAATGATACTATTGACAGTTGACTGATGCACCCAACAGCTTTTTTTCGATTTAGGTTAAAATTGATTACAAATTTTTGTTCACTAAGGGCCCGTGTACACGCATGTTAAATAATGCTCTTTATATCCGGGACACGTCATCGTGATAATTTATTAATCCTGTTACCACGGAATTCTTAACAATATTTCGTAATTTCCTTAGCATCTTATTATGTTTCTGTTTTGATGCGTTACAATACATTACAATATGTTATAAACTGTTGGTTCTTTCATTGTTAGCTATAAAACCTGTAACTATTTTCAGAAAATGATAGTAAATATGAAGATGGAAGACCCTTGTTCATTGTTAATTCTTAAATTGTTGGATGCACTATGCTAAAATTCAATTTACTATTTTCTTTTGTTTACTAAACCTGCAATATGAAAATTAAGCGATTAAGATAGACTCTGGTGCCGCAGATGAGTAAGCATTAGATCCATAAATATTTATTAAACGGCGTAACTTTGTATTTTAGATTAATATCACTTGAACCAATTTAAATGTGTGACGCACTTTCGATTTTTGACATGTTTACTGTCGCCTAAATACCTTTTTGCACGGAATTAATATAAAAGTTTATTTTTCTTAAGAAATGAACCTACGCCATCTCCTCAGCAGGTTGTACTACCTTAAGTATCGTACCTGGCACAATTATTCTACGAAATTGCATAGCGATATTCTTACACTTTCTTATGAAACACTCAAAGCGCTACCAGCTTCACTGAAGTGGGTCTTAAGCGAGAAAACTCATTTTCTGGTTTATTATAAAATGTAACCAGGAATTATAACACAAGTTAAACAACAATAATACCAATTACAAATGCTTCTTTGATCTTTATATAATCTTCCATTAATTTTCAGAAATTACATGGAAAAATATTTATTTCTAATTAAATTTTATTCACCGAAAATTTCAATAATAGAACAACATTTTGCCCTTAGCGGAATGCTGATAACAAAAGAAAAACTGAAATATATTTTTTATAAAACCCGACTAATAAGGGAAAAAATTTATACAAATTACCAAATCTAGAGGAAAATCAACAAAACAAGCCTGAAAGAACTCGATTAGGAATTGACATTTATCTCCATTATCTTCAATTTTAATAAAATAATGACAGAAATACTGGACCAATTAAAATTTCAACTGAGGAAATTAAAAATTATCTAACTGGAAACATTGGAATTAAAATTGGCCAACTGGAATTTTCAGAAATTACCAAATAAGGAGTATTAAAATGTATATCCGTTCAATATACTCCCTACCCACCCACGTTCCATATACAACTCATTAGCTCCTAAGTAATTTAAGAGATCCGCAGTTGTCTTAATTTATTTTACTGACTGAAAATGAGCTCCCTCTTCTCCTTCAAGAACACCTTTAGAAGTTAACCCTCATAATATCATGGGGTCTCTGGTGACCCCCACTCGGTGTTTTAGCTATATATATTTGTATACATTTTCTAGAAAATTCTCACAAAGTTTACCTTTTCCCTTTTGTTAAATTTTAGTCATTGGTATTATGAGACGTGCATTTCAAACTAAACAAAATTCTCTCGCTGCAGGAAGCTTCATAGTAAAAGATATGCTGATATATTAACACTGCATTAACGACAAAATTATAAAATAAGCCGTTAATTGTCGTAGCCAATTTTTTTCTGCAGTATCATTTCGAGTAATGCAGTTCACACAACAAAACTGAAAATACATCCAAACGTTCTAAACGTTTAGTGACAGTTTAGCCACGTTAAATTCAAAGAGCAGATGCATAGTTTCCCCCCTAAGAAGAAAAATAACGTAGGCTTGGGTAAAAATAATTTTCTGCAGTTTCCTACGAGCTCAATTCGTCCAATTTTTCAAAATATACGTCCGTAGAGACAACCACATTAAATCTGACAAGGTCAAATCCGGCTAATAGAATACATGTGCTAGCGATTCAAACTCCAGTCATGAACTTTAGTTGAACATAATAACAAATTATGACATGGCGCGTTATCTTGTTGAAAAGTATCTTCTTTGTGAAATGAGATCGCTACTTGCGAATTATATGAATCCAAATAAACGGAATCTCAAATAGCGGAAGTGGAGGTGGCGTGATATATTAGAGCGCGGATTCATTGATAGGCAGATAGAACGATGCAAAATTACACGAAATATTTTGAAATTTAGAAGTTATGTGCTCCAATGCAATCCACCAGTTTCGGTGTCAGTCGAATCACACAACCCAGGTGTGGATTCCTCATTTGAACCGACCAAGTTTGACAATGCGCGTACAAGTTTTGCGAGATTTGTGAAGTAACACCTCAACTAGTTGTTTTTACTTAACTATAATCTTATTACTTCCTCGGAATTAATATTAAAGGATCAAAAAGCTGGGATGGGTGCTTAAGACGTTTTTATAGGAGTTTCGTACTTGAGATTGCATCCGGAGCGCGGATACAAACGAACAAAAAGTGCTGTTTCATTTTTTTTGCGCATGGAACTTTTAATAAAACGCGCGTTTATCACATAATTTGTAGTTATAGTAGAACCATGCGGTCAGAAAACATCCCACGTACTGGAAATTACTTTCTTAAAAGAATGCAACTTTGTATTAATGTAAATTAAATTTGACTATATTTGCTTTAAACTTCAGAATACTATGAATCCTTTACCCCAGTATTTATGCAAGTTTCAAATTTAAAATTCGATGCAATTACATTTAATAGCGGGAATTTGTAGACTGACATAAACTAAAAACGGTGTCCTAATTAATTATTTAGAAGGATCAGAACTTAAATAAAGATAGCTTTATAATAATTAAGCGTATAATTAACACTTATGCTGATTTAACAGATCTATAAGTTGTTTTTAAAATAAAGCGGAACTAGTTTTAAACAACGTTTAAAGAACAATTTACTACATTCGCCTCTAGTGACGTATCAATTTTAATATTTATCTATATTTCACAATAGACTTGTGGGAAAAGTAAACGCTCGCCGTTTAAAAGAGCTATTGGTAAAATGGGAGTAGCGATTACTATTACCTGACCAGAAACTCTGTGACATAGCCATTTCGAATCAATGTATGTTGTTGGTTAAGCATAATCCCGAAGATTTTTTTTTCGATTTTTTACCGTGGGCCTGACGAGATTAAGACAGTTAAAACAGTGAAACGTCGGAGGAGAAGTGCTTCCGAAGAGAGCAAAGGTAATATCATCGGTCGAAATTGCCATGGCGATTTACCTGACCAGGTATTGTGCCGTGAAAAATACAGTCACCGTCATTAACACCTTTAAGTTCGACCGCGCATTGTGCAGTGTGCTTGTATATTTCATAACCATAACTCTATTTACTGACGGTGAAGGAATCACTGTGCGTAGACATTGTAATATTTGTTTGGTTAATGCGAAGTGTTGAAATAGGTATATAAACGGCAAGTAATTTTAGCCAGATATTGTTGGTTCAAAATAACATTAACTACAAATGTACCTGAGCTTAACCTACGATTTAAGTTAAGTAAATTTTGAAACACCTGTTAGTTAGGATTTAACGACTAGAGTATTGTGATATCTATCTTCCTCTATGAATTTTCATTTCGCGCGTCTGAGTACCAAGATCCCGTATCTGACAGTTGTTAACCTTCTACCTTAATACTAAACCATTATTACTTTGATCCTGTGTTTTGCGAGTGTTTACCTGCATGTTTATGTTCGCATTTGATTTGTTTTGCATAAATATATTAAGCTTCCAAATAGTTTTATTGAAATTAGGATCAAAAACTAATTTAACAAGTCATAATTTATCATGGCGAAACAATAAGATTTCCTCGCTTTCAATTACTGAATCAAGTTAACTTACTTTGAAGTCTATTTAATTTACTGGAACAAGTTTCAAAGAAACCTTAGAGTCTGGTGAATGCATATTCATTCATATACCTGATGGATTCAAAAATATTTCTATTATCAATGAAAATATTGATTTAGGTCTACTTCTTGGACATTTATGAGCCGTATGTGTTATAATATAGACAGTAACGATATAGTCAAAAGTCAAAAGACATACCCTTTATCAATCAATTTACTGAATTGTGTCAATTACATCTACACGGTTGATTTTACCCCCGTTTCACTTCAGGTAAGACAATTTACAATCTTATATACAGAGTGCACCAATGTATCCTGGGCAGCTGCGACTGGAAGGGATGACGCCGTAAATTTTCGATCATGTCTTATTCACTATAGTGATCGAACGTTACACTATCGTCGATCCACACCCCATTTCACTTTACTGGCCTAAAAGCGATTTTACGTTTTCCGTTTCGTTGCCATTTTGGGACATGAAGCTATACTCATAATTATCTTAACGCGCGAAATAATCGTTCAACATTTCTCGATAACGCACTTCGTTTACGGTGACATATTGTCCTTGATCATTCTCAAAGAAATATGGTCTAATAACACCGGGTGCATGAATGGCACACCACACTGTAACTTTCTCCGGATGATATTGGTGCATAGGCTTGAGAATTCTGCTCGCCCTAAATTCGGCATTTTGTTTAATAGAGCCGTTCAACCAAAAATGAGTCTCATCGCTGAACAGATGGAGATATGGATCTTCACTCAGATGTTCGAACGCCTAAGCAGAAAACTCGTGACGAAACCGATGATCAGTGGGCTTTAATTGATGAATAAGTAGAGTTTCGTTTCCGTAAAATCCTTCGTATCTCTTACATTTCTAGCACGTCTTGTTCTTGAATAATCCAACAACGCAAATTCAACTTCCAATTTCCTGACAACATTACGAATTGTTTATTCACTTAGTCGATGATGCGGAACATAACATGCACGCAAGCTGCGCCAAGCTTCTTTTATATATCATTGGTCTCGATAATAAATTTTTATAATTTCGCAATGTTCTTGTAGCGTTAAATGTTCCATGGTAAATATTTTGTAATAACTTAACCTACACTACTTTCAAATAAAAATTACTTTCACATGTACAGTGTTGCCACTGTTTCATTTTAAAATCCTAAAGAACTAACTGGATCACCCTTTATTAATAATTGCGGAAAAAAGTCGGTAAATTGACCAAAGATGTCTTGTTTTTACAGAACGATACGCCTGTACATGAGTTGCGTATTGCAATGAATGCGATTCATAATTTAAAGTTATAACTGCTCAAACTTTCCCCTTATTCGCCAAATATGACTAGTCCCAACTATTATCTGTTCTCTCAAATGAGAAAATGTTTGGAAGAGCGTAAGTTCTCTTCGACAACGAAATAATAGAAACTCTATAGAGCTAGTTTGCAGATCACGAAGAATGTTTTTTCTAAAGGGTTCAAAGGAGTTCCAAGATTTCTGTGTTATATATAAACAGGAACACGTTGAATAAAATAATAGTTTCATTTCCAGATTGTTTTTTTTCTATAGTAGTCTAAAAACTTGTCTATTAAGTCGAGGTGTTTGGTTATATAGGATAGATCTGCTCGTGAACTTAAATTTTTCTATTCATATTAAAAGATGGCCAAAGGAAGCTTTAACGTAGAAAAAAATGTGTCGCATAACTTTTTGCTATATATTCCTACTTTTTTTTTAGGTTAATTTCAGGTATTTATTCTAGAAATAGGCACAAAAGTGAAAAAAGGTGCCAAGATTAGTTGAATGCATTTTATTCCTCCCATAATGAATTATAATGAGTGGTAGTGTCATTTAAAGTTTTTAAATAGGGAGGAATACAAGTAACTCTATTGAATTACGGCGCATTATAAATTAGCTCGATACATAGGAACATGAAGATACGAGGAGTTGTTGATAAGTAGTCGGCTTAAGCAAGAAAACAACTTTTGCGCCAAAATCTTTTATTTTTCAAGATAATCTCTTTTAAGCTGTATACATTTTGTTCAACGACTCCCCAATTTTTCGATGTCCTCCTAATAATACGATTTCTGGAAGCCTTCAAAATAGGCCTCTGTTTAAGCAATGAACTACTCATTCGGCCAAATCTCTGACCACACACCTATTTCCTCAAATGTGGAAATAAATAATAGTCGGATGTGACCGAATCAGGCGTAAAAAGTCCTTATCTTGGTTGAACATGGCCAAACACTCCCTGGAAATGGTTAGGCAACCGCGTTTGTTGACAAAGAGTAAATATGCCACCTATCTGGCAGAGAGTTTCTCCATTCTCACATATTCATGCAAAATGTTGTGTATCCTTTTGGTTGAGAGGCCCACAATCTCAGACATCTCGCACTTAGTTACTCGTCGATCGTTGATTATCATTTCGTGGAGTTTATCGGTCTTCTTTGGCGTAATGGCCTCATTTGAACGATCTAGTCGCTCTTCATCAAAAATGTTCGTACGACTGCGTTTTTAGCTGTCTAATATTTAATTGTTGATATCGATGGCCTTGTGTCCCAGTAAACATCGTTCAATTCGGTATTGATCTCATAGTTCGTTTTATCTTCCAAAAACAATATAATCGCTGCACAATATTTGATTTTATCTATTTTTGTAAGAATGTACAAGTTCTTTGCTTTTATTGGCTATCAATCACAAACTAAATAACGCAAATACCATTTGAAGGTCATTTTTTACAAATAACAACGTAGATATAATATTGGCGGTGCTATCTCTTGTCTAGGTTTACTAATTATCAACCGCCCCTCGTAAGTCATGGGTATGCTGTGAAACATACCATGTGACATATTTTCTCGCTCGTGTGTATGGAGCCTTATTCCTATTTCGTGCATTTTCTATTATTATGTATATGATATGTATTCCATGTATTCATTGTAAAATTTAGCAAGATGCAAATATAGCATTAAGAAACTGAAATTGTTTTAAGAATGCATGTCAAATGAAGCTTTCCCATATTTAGATTTGTATTTTTAAACTTTAAAAATCGTATATTTAATCAAATAATAGAAATTGTATTATTTTAACTTTAAAATGAATTAGGATATACTCAGTACATTTAGTTCTAATGGTTAGTATTTATAAACAATAAGATGGCCTACATACACAGAATTTACATGTTTTGGGTAATACCATACATAGGCATATGTAAACATAAAAATTCGTTTATATTACTGAAAATAACATTTTAGAAGGTCCGCCTATGTTTAGTTTAGTACTGTTGCAACTCTAAAACTCTGAATTTCAAAACATCCTAATAAAAGTAGTAGGTACGTTAAAATTTAAATTTCTTCAGATGTTCAGGTGTTCAAAATTACGTATTCCTATTTGATTACTCACTAACCGCAACAACATACGCCTATAAATATTAAATCCCAAATTTATAAAGCTTTGTTGATAAACTCGTAGCAGTAATTAGTTATACATCAACAATTTAGTTAGAATGAATTAACTTCATAATTTTCTAGATCGTCATACAACCAATGTTAACAGAAAAATTAAAACTATAAAATAATTATAAAGGAACAGACGTTGCCTGCGACTACTTTAAAGTAACATATTTAAACATGAAGCTAGAAAATATTAAGTTTAGTAATAAATTGTATGCAGCTTTGTAAATTTAAATCCTAGAAATAGAAATACATAGTTAAACAAGGTCACATTTATAAAAATGTAAGAAGGAAAATTTAAACTAATCGTAGAACTTTAGTTAACGCCAAACAATTATGATTCAATTGGTTATTCATGGAACTTATAATGGAAATCCAAGTATTTCCGGCAAGAGAGAAATCATAAAAAATGCGAGGGCACCAAAAAGCACGTCTTCTTCATCAAGCCACAGATAAACCTGTGTTTTAATCAGAAACATGTAAATAATTGAACTTCTAATCTATTATAACTAGACGCATTACGACGCTGCTTAACTCAACTAGTAATTACAAGAAACCAATTAATCGTGAGGCCAAGAATTAGTAGATTGAATAAATTACTGATCAAGCGTTCGCACGTATAACTAGTATTTGGCTACAAGAAGTCAAAATGAATTGAAGAAAACCATTTTTGAAGAATAGAGGTAACCTGAGAATCCACACATACGTAAATACAAACCGGTGTGTGAATATAAAAATATATAAATTAAATGAGCATTTAATTATTCAGCTCCCCGTACAAATATTTCAAATTCATTCATATTTGTACAAAGCTAATTACTGTGTTTATTCTGTCAAAACTTGAGATAATTTAGTGATCGTACTTACTAAACCTTATAACCCTTAACATAACTACTATTTCATTTAATAGTTGATTTTAAATTTTTTTAGAATGTAACAGCACTTTGCATATATTTCGAAAACCAGTCCGATTAGTAAGTTTAATTTTTTTTAAAACTGTCAATATTGGACTACTGAATTGATAATATTGTATTAATTTTAATGGATTAATTGTAACAATATTAGAAACAACAAAAATATTATGGAACATTCTAGAATATTTCATAGAACTACGATAAATGATGTAATAATGAATAAATCATTACTGTGGCTGATATCTAAATAAATTGGAGGTCACGGCAATGAGTCGCAGAAATGGAATTTCTTAAATTTTACTGTTATTCCTTACTATTCTAGAGTTTTCCTAAGTTCCCTTTTCTATATAAATAGCAGTTTAAATTCTTTTAGTTTTGTCACTTTATTCTTGCAAGTTTGAGAGGTTTCTTGAGATTTTCTCTAAAGCAGCTCTAACATTTTTTTTTAAACTTACTAAATTTCTTACGCCTATAATACCCTTATACTCAAGCTAATGGGTTTCCCTGAGAAAATTTGTTGAAGCAAATTATTAAGGGAAATCTCCGGAGTTAAGCAGTGTTCCGCGTGACAAGTTAATTGCGTGGGTGGCCGTTATAATTATTGGTCCCAAAATAAACGTAAATAATAATTTAATCATTTGTAGACACTATTTGCATATCTATATACGTACGAGATTTTTTAGTAAGCTTTAATAATATTTTATTGATTTGCTGGTTAAATAATAAGGGCACAGATAAAGACCCTTAGACATAGTAAAAAGAAAGTGTTTGGTTTTACCTAAGGTAAAGTTCATTGACTTAAGTTCAATTGTTTTGAGGGTCATACCAAAAATAGATTACTTGATCTAATAAATAAAATATACTAACTTGACTGTGAGGTGAACCAAAACAACTTGATGGTGTATATAAATTCCTTTACCTTGACCTTCATGCTTATCCGAGGGTTGTCTCAAAAGTAATACGTTGGCAAGAACTTTAAAATAAGGACTCACGTGAAATATAGTTTATTTAAAAGGGAGACTACAGGGTCAAAAGTTTAAAGAGGTTTGATGATCTGAGCCCTGGTTACTGAAAATATTACATGTAAAATTGAAAAGTTGAAAAGTACGATAAATGCATAATGATTGGTTAAAATTAATTATGGGTTTGACACTAGTTATAAGCTGAGATAGATATAGTAATTAAATTATGTTGGCTAGAGTTTAAATCTGGCTGGCATTTCACATTTTTTAAATTGTAAATAACGAATATATTTATCAATTTAATTATTTTTTGTTATTATTCGTAACAACATACTAGTAATCATGGAATATTCGTTATTTGAAATAAAAAACTAAGAAGCATTTTGTATAGCATTATTACGTTTAGCTGCGTTAGGTGAAAATTGGTGTAAAAATATTATAAACATAATGTAGACGTATACGATAATCATTGTATAAAACACACAGTTCGCTTTATAAAAACATTTTGCATTCGGTATTAATTTCGTTAATTTTTTAAGAAATACATTTGCAATTGCCCGGAAATTTCTGTTAGCTTAAAAATGACAGAATGATATAGGTACATAGATGATATGATGCCATAGGAATGTCATTGTTAACGCATTATTTAAATTTAAAGATTTCATGAAATTGACCTTCAAGATAAAAGCATTTTTAAAAATCATTAAAAACATAAAAACGGAATTTAAAAGCTTTATTGAACAGTTTCATTACCAAAGACTATAAAAAACCTGGTTTACAAGTTCTTTGCTGAAGCTTATGTACGAGAGTACATAAGTCAGCTAGAAATGAAACAAGCAGTTGCAATTCCGCCGAACAAATGTTTCAATTTACAACATAGTTTCCATCGAACTCAATACATTTATTCCAGCGATATTCAAGACGTTCAATGCTTTCCGAAAAATAAGATTTATGAAATTCTGAAAAATATGCATCTACTTCAGTGATCACTTTTTCATTGGATGAAAAACTTCTTACCATGAACTTAAATTTTCATGTATTCAGTATTCATATATTAAATATTCAGAAATCAATTTGGGTAAAAATGGGGGACGTGGAAGCATTTTGAGGTGCAATTCATGTATTTTTGCTATTGAAATACGTGAAGAATGTACTGGTGCATTATCGTGGTGAAAAAAATTATTTTTTCGCCAAATGTAACCAATTTTGTTTGATTTTTTCCCGTTCTAACAACGATTAATAATACCCAACTTCTCTTGTACTTTTTTGAAGGTAATCAATAAATTTATTCCACAAGCGTCTCAAAAAATAGTTTCCATCACCTTACCAGCCGATGTTATTACTTCTACATTCTTAAGTAGAATTAAACCAGTTTCTACCAATCGTTTCGATGGATTTTTAGTTTTGGGAGTATAGTGTGGATCCATATCTCATAAAAAGTAATAACTCAGCGCAAAAATTCAAATGTAATACCCTTACACAATTTCAAACGATACTCCGAAGACATTGAACTATTACACAGCATCCTTCTTGCAGAAAGTCTTTTCATATCCAACCACTGTACTAATCGACAAGTTTAAAGCCTTACCAATCTCGCCTACCTTCACTCGAGGATCTGCCAACGCAATATCATTATTGAAAACAACTGGCCAGTTATCGGTTGATTCAAAGAATGTCCACTTCGAAGCCTTCTTCTGCCCTCTACGATTCGAAGTAGAACTTTCTTACTTGCAAAAGAATCTTGTTTATTGCAGCTGTCATTTAGTTTGTTGTTGGCTTAAACAGAAGCTTGTAGTAGAAAGCTCTTCAAACAATTAACACCTTAACCGTTCACTCAGCAAAACATAGTGAAAAAAATATGTTAAATTTATTAAGTAACCAATTTTCCATGTTTATTTGGTTCAATTTAGAGAAGTCATAGAACACAATACAACTTATGGAATTAGTCCATGAATTACGGACTAAAATGGACTAAAAATAAAAAAAACAGAGAAAAAGTTGCAAGTTTGTGGCTATAAAGTTTAAGCCTATTATTGAGCATGGTTTCGATTTCAGTTGGTGTGAATCGTTAAAGTCTACAGATTTGAAATTTTGTTGGTTTTGTTTTGTTCAACATAGCACTAAACAACACAGATTAGCACTGCACGACACTGCAGTGCACAGTTTTTGATCTTTGGGGAACTGCCCTGTGTCTGATTTATGAGAGTGATAGTGTCTTGGCAGCTCGAGAGGACGATGTTCAGAAAGTTCATAAAGTTGTGGACTTCGTTTATTACCGTAAGTGTTTGCTTTATTGTAGAGATTATTTCATACATATTTATTATTTAGGTGAAGTTGCTGGGGGCGGCGAAGGTGTGGCCGTTTTGGGTGGAGGTCATGGATTTTTTGGTTGAACTATTGGTATTTACGTAATTGTTGGTGTATGTTTCAGTATTAGATTTTCACTGATAAGGAAATTGGGTTTCGGCAGGTTGTAGGGCAACCCCTGTGGTTAACGATGTCACAGTTTCACCTTTGTCTTTAACTTATTTTGTATTAATTTTAGTAAGTACATTTAGTACGCCCTGTATATAACTATTTAAAATTGCGTTTTGAATGTTTCTAG
>JAHWXV010865183.1:0-12992 GCA_024586415.1 Phrixothrix hirtus
CTATAAATGACCTTATAATGCTTCTTATGTAGGATAGCATTTCCAATTTACTCAACATTTCAAGTTCATAACTGAGCACATTATTTTGAGAAAATAACTCGTTAACTTCGCTTTTAGTAAATTAATGGTAAGTGTGCTACTGTCTTCTATCCTTTCTTCTATGACGATGCCTGCAGCACTTACAATGAACATTGTAGATTCCGATTTCATTATAGAGAACATGCAATCAGGAGAGCATTCTCTTATGCGTATTTCAGTTTCGTTTATTTTAGCTTTAATTAATTTTCCACCCTCTAACATGGAATATCAATCATTCTTGCTTAGTAAAATGGTGCCTTGTTGTTGTTGTAAGTTTTTAACATCATAATTTATGTAGTCTAATCGAATTATGGAATTTATATCATAACAAGTGCATAGTCCTATTTCTATATATTTACGTTGAATATCATTACATTCGTAATCATGAAATCGATGTCTAATACAATTTCGTAGCTCTTCAATAAACGCGCTTTTTTGCGCGTATAATAACTGCTTGTTTACTTGATCATAATAGGAATGATAATCGTCAGCTCTACTAGCAGCGATAGCAGTATTAGCATGTTGATTATTCACCTCTTCGTTCCTCTTATTAGTTGTACTAGTTATACATCTCATATTATTATTCTTGCCGTCTATTTTATTTACATTAAGGTTTACAAATAAGGAATCGTCCCGGGCGTTTTTATTTACTAATGTCATTTCTTTATAATAATTCATGTTAAATAACTTGTAAGCATTTCTATCAGTCATTCTCTCTCTTAATCTTATATTAATTTTACTAAAACTGTATAATGAGAATTTTCAAAACTGAATTTATCAAGCGTAAGCTAGTAACTAATAATCATGTTCGTAATGCCAATGTGCACCCTTACTCCAACATAATAAATTAAAAGGAAATTCTGAGGGATGGAGGTGGCGGATAGAGATACGGTATGTGTGCATCATCATTTTAAGATAAAGGTTCATGTAAATCTAACAATTTTAAAGCATAAATAGCTTACTGTATAATATGTAAGAAGTTGGGTAATTTAAATGTTAGTTCTAAATATATTTTAAGTCAGACGTGGTGTTATATTTTATCTTTATCTACACTTATATTTACAATTTCTCCATAATAAATCTATTTCATTGATAAATGTTAAAATATTTACATTGTAATTAAAACATCAATTTTATAAAGGATTGTTATATCGTCGTATATATATTATACAAATAATATACATTAGATGAAGCCCAAATTCATTGTACTTAGGAATGATAGAAGCATGAGGGTTTAATTAGGGTTAATTTAGGTTCCGAGTTGAGTATGGGAAACAGTGCTTTGAAGATAAAGCGAGATATTGATATGTCATTATAAATTGCAAGCTTTTTAGGTGTGAATTCGGGTTTGGGTACCTTAAAGCCTTGAATAACGATTACAAATTTCATTGTTGGTTGCGCGTAAACATATTTCATATTCATTCGAACTTTTCGAATGAATATGAAATAAGATCTGCTCACACCTTCAATTAGATGAAATTAAATACATAAGTTGGATCTATATAAATATCTATCGTCATTTTATAATTCAAGATCTATTTCACGAATCATGAAGTCTTTAAATTTAAACACTAATTCATATACGAGTAAATCTGATTTAAAGTCGCTCCATAACATATATAAATCTCCACTTTCATTGATAAATTTCATGCATCACTGTATTTATGAATCTATAATAATTCATTTTGTTTTATATAAACTATATACTTTCTCTAGCAAGAAGTCACGCGTGTTTACTAAAACTGCTAAGTGTTTTATTTCATTTATTATTAATAATAGTCCCAAAGGGAATACATTGCGAAATTATTTTAAAAATGTTGGTATAATTGTAATCCGTTTTATTAAGTCGTAATTAGAAGAATAAGATAGTATAAATATATTAATGTATGGGGATGTCTAATTAATTTCATTTGTTTAAAAGCATTCAGTTTAAAAACATGACAATTTATCTAAAAACCTTAAAATGGTTTGAATGGTATAGTGTAAGAAGCAGGTAAGAAAAAAGGTGTCCTTAGAAAGGGTTTAGCAACTTATCGATGATCTATATACTGAACAATATTTAAAATAAAATTTACATTGTTTGAAATAGCATAGAAAATCAATTATAATATATAAATGATGGTAGTATAATTTTGCATGTTAGGATTTGTTAACCAAGCCCCGGAAACGTTCAGCTAACTGTGAAATAATTTGGAATGATAAAATTGTGCCATAATTATTAGAAACTCGTACGTTTGGATAATAGAAGAGACATTTACAAAAAAATGCATGAACCATAAATATCCTCGTTGACATTTGGGGGTCCAGACGTCGAATTATTACAATGAAAGGGTTTATTTATTAAGACCGAATTCCTTAAAGTACTAAATTTTTTATTTTTAAA
Organism: Phrixothrix hirtus; assembly: GCA_024586415.1. Taxonomy (NCBI): domain Eukaryota; kingdom Metazoa; phylum Arthropoda; class Insecta; order Coleoptera; family Phengodidae; genus Phrixothrix; species Phrixothrix hirtus. The sequence continues at coordinate 2,462 of JAHWXV010865183.1, forward strand.
CATAACATTTGCAACTTGTACTACTTTAAAATATGCGTGTCTTTATACTATAAATCTAAACTATAAGATTATTTAATAGAATGTCATTTTTCAATGAAATATTTCTATTTAAAATGTTAATTCATATAAAACTGAAAAACCGTTAATAAAACCGCGAATTAAGTCGCAAAGTATAGGCAAATAAAACCGCGAAACCGCGAATAAAACCCCGAAACCTTGAAATAGACGCGAATAAAACAGCGAGACCGCGAAATAAAACCGCGAAATAAACCGCGAATTAAACCGAAAACTCCGCGAAACTGCGAAATAAACCGAGAACCCGCGAGATAAACCGCGAATTAAACTGAAAAATCACGAATAAAACCGCGAAACCGTGAAATAAAATGAGAAACCGCTAATAAAACTGCGAATTAAACCGAAAAACCGCGGATAAAACCGAGAAACCGTTAAACAAACCCCGAATTAAACCGCGAAACCGTGGATAAAACCGCGAAACCGCGAATTAACAGCCTCACCTTGGGTCGCGAATTAACCCTTTTCCATGAGGCTGGCCCCGTATTCTCTACTATAGTCAATTTATATAGAATTAACCATAAAAGTACTTCCGATTATTGTATTTACCGGAAATTTTCAGAGAAACTATCTAGATTATATGAAGGGCATATAGTAAGTTTAAAAAATCGTTAGAGCCGATTTCGTAAAAAATTGCGAAAAACCGCGGAATGAAAAGAATAAAATGTCACTTCCGGTTATCCGATTGTAGTAAAATTGTTGCTGTTATGTGTCAGATGACAATAAACTTATTTACAAAATTTTGTTCGTCTACGACTTTTTGTGTTCGAGATATACTGTTCACAAACACACATTGATCAATTTCTAAAAACATTGGGACTGACGGAACTCGGGAACGTATATGTCTGCTTAAAATTTCAACGTCGAAAACGATGGACGAAAACAGTATTTCCTTTATTAACTATAATTTATATGATATAAGAAAAAGTAAATATATATTTTGATACACTTGATTCATGACCATAAATTAATGTACAGCGTGTATGTTAAGGAAGTTTTGCATGACTTACAAGGGAATGTCGCGAAGTGTCTCTCTCCGATTTTGACAAAATTTTGTATATCCCGGAAAAAAATTCTTATATTTGCTATAAAGCCCGTTTAAAGGACGAGAACTACCCAATACATTTTTCTTATTCATTAAACAACTCAAAAACTAAAGATTGTAAAAAAAATAGTGTAAATTGACAATATATGTATTTCTTATATTCTTTTACCCTAGATATACATTTTCTAATCCTAGCCAAACCAGCTTTCCAGTCCTAATTTAGGGGTTATCTCGTAACTCCGCATTAGAATAGGACTACGATTCCTATATAAATTCTACACATTGAAATGACAGATATAGGGGTTTCAGGTTTTTAATTGTTTAATTGTTAAGGGTTGACGGTGGACTTCGAAATTTAGAATTTCACGCGGTATATTTCATTACTTATTACCGAAACAAGAATATTTCATCTTGTATTTATTGCTGTTAAAATGAGAAGATGAGTATATCTTAACCGAGTATGGTTAACCCTGTCCATAATTGTCTTTCAAAACCACCTTCCAGTATCTGTTTTTGACAGAGGCCAACTTCGAGTTACCATTTCCATGACTTCTCCAAAATATGACTGTATTTCTTTTATTCCCAAAATACTCGTACAAATCTATGCGCGGTTCCGCTGCATATGTTGGATATTCCTCCTTTGCTTTATATACTATTAGTTACCACCGTTTGGGAGTTTTGAGCAATTTGTTCTAATTATATTTATTTCGTACTTTATTTTATGAGTGGACTTGTTTTTAATTAGGTAAACATCGTATTAAAATACGAACTATGCCTTAGGATCAAAACTCTCCTTTCAGTATACTATATTTACTGTACAGGGTTTCCCAAATTCGACGTTTTCATAGGGAATCTTAGTAAATGTTGACCTAAGCCAAAAACTAATTCAGCACTTATGGACTCAATTTTACAAATAATAATCATGGTGTAGATAGAATTCGAAAGTTTTCAGTTATTTCCGAGATACAGGGCGAAACTGAAAATTTGATAACTTTGAAATTGCTTTATAACTTTTTTATTCTAAAAGATATCGAAAAACCGTTTAAACGCTATATTAGATGCAAAACTAAATGACATTAACCAACAATTTTTGTAGGTTGTGGTTATGGAGCTGTTGTATACAACTTTGTTATTTTAAATGTATTTTTGTACTGTATTTCTTTAACTATAAATTCAGCATTAGCTTCTTTTTTTAACGATGTCCATCTTTTACATAGATCTTCATAAAAGAACTAGGTGTTAGCAAATTACACTAAAATGATAAGTAAGCCATGGACTCAAGGTTTTTTCAATAAACTTTGTGGTAAACTAAGCAACATAAAACAAATAAAATTTTTCTACCAATTACTTAGAAATAACATCAAAAACCAATCTAAACAAGCTACATGAATTAATAAAACAAAATTTATGACTAAGCAATTTATAGCAAATGCTCAAATGGCATACCATTGTTTTCAATGCACAGACAACATCGTTTATAAATGGAGTTGGTCGCGTTTAAAATATGCACTGGTCTTAACCTTATGAATGCTGGATTTATCAAATCGAGTAGTAGTTCCGGTGTGTTGATAGTTTCTTTGTATATTTCGTTCTTTGGAAAACACCAAAGGGAAAATTCAGAGGTGAATTGTCTAGCGAGCGAGGTGGCCAGCTAACAGCACCATAAGTGTCAATCCATTTATTTGAAAATATGGTGTTTAAATATTTCTGTAGTCGCATGGCGTTGTGACTTGGTGCTCTATCTTGTTCGAAAAAAATATTCACTCTCTCGTTTAAAGGCTCATTATCTAATAACTCTAGTAGGTTTATTTCCAAGATACTGAGGTGTCTTCCAGCGTTTAAATTTTCTCCAAAGATATTGTATACAAACTTATGTCCTTTCAACATACATTAAAACCAAATCTACCTTGTCGACAAACTGATAATAGCAAGCGCGGATTGATATCACTCAAATGTTTTTGGCCGTGGCGATTAAATATACCATCATTTGTTACTCTTGATCAATCGGACTATACAATTGTAGTATAAGAATTCGTTTCCACTATTTTCCAGATACCATTGACAAAATCGAACCCTTCTTAATGGGTCACCTACATACAGAAACTGACAAACGTTTGTTTTCTAAGGGGTGTGTTTATTCTTTTTCAGAATTCGATGAGCTTTTGATTTTGATACACCTACTGCTCTTTGTATGAGAGAGAGAGAGAGAGAGAGAAAGTTAAGAGGGTTTTCGTTGCTGAAAATATATTAAATTCTCTTTACAATTTTACGTACTAAGTTACTGGTTATTTACCGATCCAGAACATCAATTTAGCAAATACTTTACGTGAGTTTGAGCCTGCATATATCCAAGAACATTTTTTTCCTTAATTCCTTGATTTTCCTTATTATATATATATTTGTGTGCCCTGGGTTTCGTAAACCGTCTGTATCTGTTTAAATTATCTTTCAGTTTTTTAAAAATACTTCTAAAAGGCTGTCTGTATCTGTTTAAATTATCTTTCAGTTTTTTAAAAATACTTCTAAAAGGCTGTCGCCTCTCCGGAAAACGTTCGAAATATAAATCTGCGGCATTTACTGCATTTTTGCCACTCTCACTTTTCATACATAATTTTTTCGCAGTGAATTTTTACATAGAAGAAACTCACAGGAATATAGGCAACAGAACTAATAATGTCAATAAACCAAAAGACAAATATTTAAAATAACTGTTATTTAATTTTTCCATGGTTACATGATTTACCAAGACATCAAAAGAATTATTGTTTTCAAGGCATGCTTACGATTTTTGTAAAATTTGCTAAAATCTAGTTTTTCATGAAAATCTCTGTAAAAGATGGACATCGCTGAAAAAAGAATCTCAAACTGAATCTTATACTTAAACAATAGAGGGTATTCCACATAAAATAACAAAGTTGTATGCAACAGCTCCTTAACCATAACCTACAAAAAGTTTTGATTAATACCATTTAATTTTGCATATAATAACAGTGTTTGAAAAGTTTTTGACATCTTTTAGAATAAAAAAGTTATAAAGCAATTTCAAAATTATGAAATTTTCAGTTTCCCCCTATATCTCGGAAACAACTGAAAACTTTTGAGTTCTATTTATATACCCTGATTATTATTTCTAAAATCGAGCCCATAAGTGCTGAATTAGTTTTTAGCTTAGGTTAACAGTTACCAAGATACCCCATGAAAGCGTCGAATTTGGGAAACCCTATACTGTTATATCTTCTTTACTTGGACGCAACTTAAAAGTTTTGTATTACTATTCTATTTAAATTTTGTAGGTTTCCATCAGCCGACATTTAATTCCAATAATTAACAAAGGTTCACAGTTTATGTAAATTTATTTTTAAAACATAAAGATCAAGTTATATTTAATTACAATTATATATATATATATATACAGCAAAAACTTCGCACAAAAGTTAGATACCAAGTCTTGCAAGTCCACTATACCGTATTCGTACGTAACTCTATGCAAACCCTATTTACACACTTCTGGCCGCGTGGAATACTATCTGGCAACGTAGTCGAAATGTAAGTGAACAGAGCGAAGCGCGTCTGTATTTTTCAAGATATGCGTAATTTCGTTAACAACCAATTTGCTACACCGTGCGCGAGTAACGAAGGTTAAGAAGATTAATGAATTTTTAAGGTTAGCTAATGGTTTATCAGTCCTTTATTATCTTTTGGTGTTTATAAATTGAGTTGTTCCAGTGGTAAAGTGTATTTGTGTTAGGCAAAACGTAGCTTTATTACTAGAAGAAGGGAAAATCAACGGCTTTGCAGGCTTAATCAACCATTAAAATCTGTTGTAGATGAATATGCTTTGGAAATCTCACAACACGGTATTGATTTTAATAATATGGTATTATTAGCAAGAGTTTTTAATTATTATCCTGAACTTTAATGTAATGCAATAGAAATATATAAATATCCCTAATGATTTCAACAGGAAGAACGATGCTATTAAACTGGACAAATCATGGCAACTTGATTTAGAATAACTTTAAGTTGTTCTTGTTTTATTTAATTGTCAATTTTATTGAAAAAGAAAACATGAAGTTTTCGAAACATATAAAGTTAGTTCAATAAATAATACAGTTTACCAAAAATTTGTTTATTATGAATATTAACTGTGAAAGCATCCTTAAGTCGAGTATAAGTCTGTCTTAAATACTCGGAAGTTAATTATCAAGTATTAAATTTTATGTTCAAATTGCTAAATTTAATTATATAAATATGGGGAAGTAGTCTTAAGCTTCCAAACTTAGGCGCCTTATCTTTTAATTAATAATTCTAGTTACTAAATGCGAATTATTTAATTTCAATGTAATATTTTACTAAGTAGCGATAAATATAACACCGTCATTTATAGATTCTGGAAATTTCTAAAAAATCCTACATAATTCACAAAATATCATAACAGGAGCTCATTAAGTGTCAGGATTCATGAATGGTCTTAGCAAAATACTGATAAGCATTAAATCTTGGAAAGCTACATGAAAGGGGCTAAAGAGAATACTATCTGATTAGGAACGATCCCTTCAAATGTAAATTTAGTACCTTCTAAGGAACCGAGATGGACCACACTGATCCAGAATTAAAATGACAGAATGTTGGGTGACAACTTCATTTAAAATTCGATATAAGCTTAACCGCTAACGAATTTATCGAATCCCTTAATTCTGATGAAATAAGTCATGTATTATTTCTTTGTAATTAGTAATTTCTCGCTCAATAAAACCGTTTTAGAATAATGCAATTTGGGCACATAAATTGCCTTTTATTTAAATATAAAATTAGCGCTAATCAAATATTCTTTAATGCACTTCACGAATTAAATACTACAAAGTACTTCAGCACAGAAAATGTTCTAAAGTTAAACTATAGATAGACATGCAAATAGTCTTTTTATTTTCAGGTCGATTAAACAGTTTTCCGTATGAAACTTCTACTAAAATATTCCATTTATAATCCGTTTTAAAAACCAGCGATGAAGCGAACTAGTTTTTATATTTTTATGTTTACTTTCATTAAGACATTAACATGAAAAGTGGAAATTGCTTTCGCTTTATAGATAAGCAGCAATCGCTATTTGAGAGTTTAAAGTGGAACAAACATGAGCACTTATGTAATAATAACCAACGATAAGATGCAGTTTTTGGTTTTGGCAAGCTCTAACACATATAGCTACTATTACTAAAATATTATACAAAGTTGCTCTATATACCAGTTTCCTGGGTAGCTAAACTCCATTCGATGCGTACTTTACTTTAAAACAATTCAATAAAGCTTTGCTCGCATATTTATCTAGCTTTATGCTAGATTAATCTTTATGTGTTATGAACCATCATATAAAGCGAAATATGATTACGAATTTTTCTTCTTTTTGTCAAGACAAGTAGCTTTAGTTTATCTAGTATGTTGATTTCTGTTTTTAATTTAAGCAATTTGTCATCATGTTCGCTGACAAAACAAAAACACAACTACATATCAGTATTTAAAATTACACAATGTGAAACACTAATAAGAAATTTGATATAGTATTGTATATACATCGGTTACTGATTGTTATCGAAAGCCGTTTAGCAACGATTTCATTCTATTTTATTTTAGCTGAATTTGAGATTTTCGGATTCAAAGGTTTTAACTCCTATTGATGAATACACGTAAAATCCCATTTAAGTCAACGATTCATCAAATGCGTTGGTATGTAAGGTAGAATAGGTAGTAATATAGTGTGGCAGTTTGCGGTAACTTTAAACGTCTTTATTACATTAGCTCTAGTTCTACGTTGTTAGAAGGGATTGCAGATTGAAGTACTAAAATAGAGTAAATTAGTGAAAGGTGAATAATTTATGATAGGGAAGGGAAGAATATTGTTAAGTAATTTCAATTATGTATATATAATTATTTTTTTATAATTTATAGTGCATTAATTGCAAACATAAAGATTCGTCAGGACATCGTTATACAAATGAAACTAAAGGAAAAGGGTGTAAATGCTTGTTGTACTGAAATAGAGACCTGCAATTCAAATTTTGCTCAGCTAAATAAATTAATTAACACAAATTTGTTATGGAAATGAAAGCTTTACATAAATTTTATCACCGAATATTAATTATGAGGGCATTTCATACCTAACTCTTAAATTCCAAATTTTAATATACAACAAATACATAAAGACATATATTGATTGTACCGTTATAGAAGGAATGCATTTGAAAAATTTTATTGTTCAGAGTGAATAATCAGAAAGAATGATTTTATATTTGAAATTATTGATATCTGTAAATATAACTTGTGCCGCACAGTTCGCCCTTTGATTTATTCCTATTCGGAATTATAATTACCTTCATAAATTTATACTTGCAGAAGAAGAAACTTCTTTCGAATGAACTATTAAGTATTTAGTAATAAAAGTAATTGAACGATTTATTTTATATGATCGTTTACTTTTTTCATCAATACAAATGTGTTATTAACGGCTTCCCATTAAAAAAATTTCTCGTGTAGTCTTCTACAGCCAAAGTCGTTTATTCGGGAAAGTACCAGGGCGAAAATTATAAAATGTACAAGGTTCGGACAGTGTTCGATAAATCGAAACTAAATTAAATATTGGTCCGTTTCCTATTGGGTTTACATAGAATCGTCAAGAAAGCGCACCATAATCTGCTGGAAGCAATTAAATGGTAGGCACCAATTAGAAAACCCAACAGTATTAACCTTTAATCAGCAAGTAACAAGACGCCTTTACAGTTGACCTATATTATTTACAAAGAAATAATACGAAAATAGCTCTATGACGCAAGTGAACATATATCAAGTATTTAAAGTAGATGTTAAAGAACATTTGAAATCTTAACACTAAGTTAGCTACTATATACTGAGTAACAAAATTTAAAAGACGAGGTCCCATTGGTTGCTATGCAGTCAATAAACTGCGTGTTCACAATTTTAAAAAACATCTTAGGTAGCCAAATGGTTTAGTTGTATTCCGTTTATTCCTTAGTTGTTGTATTTAAAATATATGTATTAAACCTGTGGCTTATTTATTATTTGTTGAACTATATATCGAATGATAGGAACTCAAAAATATTTAAAACTTTATTAACCTTCAAGGTAAAATTTACAGAAAGTCAATGTAATTGAAGTACAAAGGGGCAAGATCATATGGAAAGTAAATAAATTCTTTAACATACGTTGGTTAGCATCTCATTTTAACCAGTTTGCGCTATTTTAATTAATTTAATTCAGTGGAGAAATTTATTAAATCGCATAAAGGTAATCAATAACGTGAAAAAGCAAGTCGATAGCGCAAAAAAAGATTGACTTACATAGTAACAACGAAAGTGTTGATAGCCAATATGTTTCATCTGACCTTGCATTTACAATTAGTTGCTGACAGATATACCGCTTACCTTGCTAATATATTGGTGACACCTAAACCGCCACGATATTGCCAATATAAGAAATCGTTACGTTTGGCTTATAATGCCAACGTAGCAAAATAAATATTGGTTTTATAGATGTGTGTTACTTGGGAACTTTTATTTTACTTCTCTATGTGATTTCAAAAGTTTTGTTCAATTTATTCTTGCATTTGGCTGATTTATGGAAACCTTCGCAATAAATGTTGTTGTCCATTTTTCTAGAGGGATTCAAAAAGTAATTTACACATTATTTTCACAGATGATCGAAAGATGTGGGAACGACAACATTAACATGGTATACAAGTTATATGAGTACGCAAATTAAATGAACCGTTGAAGTGGTATCAACGCAGCGACGTGTCAGATTAAACAGTACACATACATCAGCTGTACGTTTACCCAAAGTGGGATACATCTGTCTCTTCGAAAAACCATTAAAGACGGGAGATGTGAAAAGCTTAGCGACAGAATTATGTTACTACATGACAACGTCATTAATATAAGGCCCGAACCACACAAGCACTATTGGATTATTTGCGGTGAAAAGTAGAGCAACACCCTCTGTATATTGCTCCATGTGACTTTCATTTGTTTAGTAAACTGAAAGAACATCTGTGTGGGAAACGCTTTGTTGGCCACGATATAATGAAAATTGAGGTTATCCAGTGTCTTAAAAAACAAGGAGAATTATATCGTCAGGAGTTGAATGACTGGTTTCGCACGCTGAGAAGTGCTTGGGCAGATTTGGTAACTACGTACAAAATAGTCCCGTATGTATTAGTCATTTTCTATTTAAGTGTTTATCCACAGTGGTCGTGTGTACCTTATTTTTTACAACCACCTCGTATACGCATAATCGAGTATTTTGTTATTTCTTGCACACACATAAATCGAGTTTCATTTTGGCAGGCATAGAGTCCAGTCTAATGGAGTGTGCTTCATGACTTCTCAGCGAAAGCTATTTAATAAACCTGTAGTTCCTGCAGTAATATGATGCGCGAATTCTCACCATGAATAGCGACATCCCTTAACAATTTATCTGGCCTTTTTGAGGGCATAGCGAGATTTGGTCAAGATTTATTAATATCGGTTAGACTTTTCAAACATTCCTTGATATTAGACATCTATCAGAATCGTGATTTTCTCAATTCACGTTCCAAATTTGATTTTTTGAATTAATATAAACGTTAGATGTGTCAACTACAATGCCCTAGCCCTACAGTCGGATATATAATATGTGTTTCAAGCTTAATTTTTTTTCACTATCCGAGATAAGTAAATACTAACGGGATATGTTTAAATGAAGTAGCCATACGCGTTTCCTTAAACTACTCTATTAATTGGTTGAGTATATAGCGGGACTAAACTTTACGACAATCCTAACTCATCGTACATAATTTAATATGCATCATCAACAATAATTCTGATAGCTTCGCTGATATCACTAATACTACGAATACATCAATCTTTGCGAATCAGGACACCTACGCGTGTTGTGTTGTCTTGTGTTGTTGAAGAAATTGTCCTCTTGGTTCATCAAATACTGATGCTAGCCGTCCATTAAACAGTTCACGCCATGGAACAGCATCTCTTATAACACATTTACCATATATGTTAAGCGTTTCGTAAACTTCGGGAATTGATTTATTGCAACTATAAAAAACGAATAACTGCTCTTACTTCTTTCACAAGTCGAACCACTGACTTTGGCATGGTACTATTTGATACAGAAAGGTTCATATGACACTCACTAGACCTTATTAGATATAATAGCTCCCATTATATACGAGGCGTGTTTTTTAAGTAAGGTCCGTTTTGTTGTAGACACTGGTAGTTCGCGCGCATACCGCAACGAGCGCGTGCGTCTTATACCGGCATGCTTCGGGAACAACTGTGCTCAGTTTCAGCTCTGTAGCTAACCTGTACGGTTCTGTGCTGTGCTTTCAAAATGTTTAAGACTATCAACTCG
>JAHWXV010865373.1:0-16502 GCA_024586415.1 Phrixothrix hirtus
ATAAAGAAAATTATGAATAGATGAATTATTTATGCTTTTAAATTAATTTTAAAGTTTACAATTTGGGTGTATAGGAAAGTCACTAAGGTCAATAAATTCATATTAAGTTTAAAATGTGTAAGAGAAAGTCGTGTGTAGTCTCACACCAGATTTTTCAAGACAGTTTAACACATACATTTGTTATTTTAAACGCTTATTTAAGATCAGTAAATTCAAGGGGCCGCCATTTGCAGTGTTTACCTTATATACGCTTCAATTAAGTATGCGATAGTACGCTGAATTTATGATATGAAATTAATATAATTTTAAATAATTTCCAATTCAATCCCTATCTACTATCTACTATTATAACATATTGAATATAAAAATCTGGTCTGAGACAACACACGACTTTCTCTTACGCACATAGTTATGGAAATAGTATCCACAAATGATTAAATTACTATTTAGGTTAATTTTGTAAACGATAATTGTAACGGACACCCATCCAAATTACTGGAAACGCAAAACCCTGCTTAACTTGAGAGATTGTCCCTGATAACTCGCTTCAACAACTTTTTTCAGGAAAAGCTCTAAGGTCACGGAAAAGGATGTCAAAGACATAAGAACCGTAGCAAGTTTAAAAAAAAATGTTAAAAATGTTTTCGAAAAAATCGCAAAAAACTGAAAAATCGCAAGAATAAAGTGACACTTCCGGTCATTAGATTTTAACTAAATTCTAGACGTCTCATTTGCAGAAGATAAAAACTTAAATATAGAATTTAAAAAAATCCTTTAAGCCGATTTCGAGAAAATCTCGAAAAACCAAAAAATGACAAGAGTAAAGTGGCACTTCCGGTCATTAGATTTTAACTAAATTCTTGACATCTCATACGTAATAAAAGATAAGAAACCTAAATATAAAATTTAAAAAGAACCGTTAAAGCCGATTTCGAGAAAATCACGAAAAACCAAAAAATGACAAGAGTAAAGTGGCACTTCCGGCTATTGGATTTTAATGAAATTGTTGTAGTCGCGTGCGACGATGAATATAAACTGCAATATAAAATTTTGTTCATCTACGGATTTTCGTTTTCGAGATATCCTGCTCACACACATACACACGCGCGCGCGCGCGCACGCATGGACGCACGCACGCACACACAGGCTGACTAATTTTTAAAAATATGATTTTCGGACTCAGGGGGGCCGAAAACGTGTATTTCCACTAAAATTTCGACATCGAAAATTTTGGACAAAAACAATACTTTCTTTATACTATATTTCATATAGGCAAGAGAAAGTAAAAATTATTTATATATCACAAAATTGACGAAACATCAATTTCATATTGCATTCTGATAACGGCTATCTTCGCAATCGGATGATTTTATGTTCCTTTTAAATATAACTCCAATAATCACAACGCGTTCTAGTAATTCCGCCTATCGTTAAAGACGAATATTATGTAAGATGTCTAGCAAAACTCTAGAATACTAAGGAATAAAATTAGTCAGAGTTTTTGCTGACCTTGAATTTATTTAGATAGATATGTTACACTAATGAGTTATTTATTTATTTCAATTCTAAGAAACCTTCTAAAGTTTTCTGTGAAACGTTTTATGGAATTTCAACAAAATTGGTGGTATTGCAAGAAAATTTCTTGCAATAATATCATCGATAAACTTACAGTGGGAACAAATCTGTGCACGCCTATTTAAACGTTAAGGTGAGATTGCACATTTGATGTTTGATCGTACGTGCTTTTACAAAATTCGCTGTTGATGTTAGACAAATTGTACATTGAAATGCAATTAACTTGCAGAGCTTGATCTAAAAAATTTAGAAAATTCTGAACTAAGGGCGAGTTGCACAATATTGGTTTAAATTTCAGTTTGATTAAAGCCCAAATTGTTTTCATGAAAATTAACTATAGTAAAAATTAAGTATTAGGAAACCAATTCTGAATATTGTAGGTACAATCGGCAACAGTCCTAAGCAAAGCTGTAAAATATGGATGATATATTTTAAGACGTGTTTATTATAGATTTGAAACGAAACTACATGTGTTTATAAATTTTATTATCCAGTTTATACTTCTGCATTTTAAATTATGTACAAATATTTACAATATTTAGTAATGGCGGCTTGACTTAAAAGGAACGTATTCACTTACATGAATTATTATATCCTCTGTGGATGTAAATCATAGATACAGGCTAGTTAGATTCCCTTCTATGCCAATTAAATATGATTATGGCTATACGAAGTATGCCGTATGACAATAAATTCATTAATAAGTTTTTATGTTCTTTTTTGTGCCTGCTCTTGTAAGCTAGTCATGTGACAACAATAATGTTAAATATTTTGCTAAGAATCAATATCATTTATTTAAAAGCATAGTACGAAATAATTAAACGTTTTTTGTACCTTAAATTTAACATTGCTAAGATGGTCGATTACATTTTTAGAAAAACATGATACTATAATTGAATTCTAAGTTTAAATAAATTAGTAATAAAATTTCGCCTTTATTTACTACAATGTATTTATTTACTAAATATATTTTCTGTTTCACAAATCTTGTTTAGTAGTAGTTTGAACTATATTTTCATACATTTTTTGTTAAAGCTTTAAAAATTGCATTAGGAAAATATCATTAACCTTACATTGGAAGTCTTAAAACTCAATTTTGGCTTATTATGCCGTTAATGTCGCTAAAGCAACGTTGAACTTAACGTATACCTACCATATTAGAGAGCGTTAGCAACCAATACGGTAACGCTAACACCAGCTAATGAATATGTACGCGTGCGCGAATCATTATTTAAATACCAAATTACCTTATCTGATAGATGTATTCTATTTAAGTTCATTACAAACTTGTAAGGTAACACCGAATCGCGCGCAAGAGTTCCGAAAGAGGCTTGAGCTGCGAATGAGTACAGACGTCCTCCTAGTTTCTCAAGTTTCTGTGTATTGCACCTTAGGTCCCTTGCTCCTAGAGTCGGTGGGTCGGGTGCAGTACACCCTAGTGCTTTAAGTAAGCAAATTTCCTATATTTGTGCGATTACCAATCGTCAGCGAGATGGCAGCTCTTGAGACAAAGTTAGTGTCCGTACTGGCCATTTTCAGAGAAGGCAACCGCCGGGAGGCATTTAAGAAAATGGGATCATTCCCAGGTGAAGTCATTGCCAAGATAGACGACACCAGGTGCAAGCAGCTGGACCACGAAGGTTGCATAGAGCGAACAGTGATGGAATACATCAACAACACCGCAAAACCCCCAGGTCCCATGCAAGAAGAGCCCAAACACTGCAAAGCAGTCGAAGTCATCTCTGTAGTCAAGAATCTTCTAGACGCAGAGATGTGTTACTTCTTCACGGAAGACGACGAAGAAGAAGGCTTCTAACAAGTCAAAAGTAGAAAACGAAAGACACCTGCAGTACGATCTGACGCCGGCTCGTTAACGAAAATGTCGACCAGCAACCGTTTCGAAGCCTTTCTTGACACAGAACCGGAGCAAGAAACTGAAATAACATCAACAACAGTCTCGAAAACGAGCACTATGAGAAAGGTGGTGAAGAGGATACCTCCCATAGTACTCCGTAATAAAGAAGAATGGTCAAGCGTAGTACAACGGCTTGAAAGCGACAAAATTAAACCTAGGGCAGCCACCAATACAACCAGAGTCCGAATCTGATTGTAGGAAGATCAGAGAAATTTTCGGTGATAAGCAGCTCCCCTAGTGATCAGGGGACTACCTAAAAGCATTGCCGACGAAAAAACAAAGCTGATCTGATCAAGAAAGGCTTTGAAGTAATGACTGTAAAAAGAATACGTAGCGGGAAGGACAAAACTTCTCTCCCGCTAAACTTTGTCGAGATCAAGAAATCGACAACATCCAGGGCAATATACAACCTGGCGGAAGTCCTGTACATCAAAGTTAGGGTAGAGGCGCCCAGAAAAGGCAGGAGGGGCATAATCCAGTGCCACCGATGCCAGCAATTTGGACATTCAGTGGTGCTGCAAAGCGGGTCCTAAATGCGTCAAGTGTGCTGGGGTACCGCCCACCTGCATTAATTGCGGTGGTGGCCACACCGCCAACTACAAAGGGTGTTCCAAGTTTTCAAATTTGAAGGAAACCAAAGATCCAGCCACAGCGGTTCAAGAAAGAACCAGAAACACTTTCTCTTATGCGGAGGTGGTGAAAGGCACAGCCAAGTGCAGCGCCGTTCAACGTAGCGAATTCTGGAAGCCGCAAAGGACGTCGCTACCTTCAGTGAAGGCGTCTCGAAAATCTTGGCCTGCTTCCCGGACATCCTAGCGGTGTTCGGAACGGCGCCCTGAAAACTACGCCCATAAACGGACGCTGCTAATCAGCAGCACAAATAAAAGGATTAACGGAACATCTTCGCAAGGGAAAGCAATTCCCGATCTTCCATTGCCATTTAAAAAATGTGAAGGTACATCGATGTAACATGTAGCGTGATGTACAGAAGTAGTTTACATCCTTACATCTAACAAGTACCTAATGATGTATTCTATAGCTCTAACCATAAGTACTTATTGTACAGAGACGTCATAAATACGACACTACGTTTTGATTGGTTAAATTTAAAAAGTTACGTTGCTTACAGCATTAATTAAAACGTGCAAATCCTATAAATTTTGTTCGTTAGAATCAGAATTTTACTCTTGTGTGCTTTTATATTGTTCGGGACAACGTACAGTAGTTATAGTAGTAGTGTTGAACAAAATAAAAAATGTGAAAAACCTGAAAACACAAGTGTAAAGCAGTATCAAGAATACTTAGGAATAATGGAAAATGATGTAATTTTCCGAACTAATAAAATAAATCCACCTTCGTTCATATTCCTTTAACAATAAAAATACTGTTATTGGAACAATATCGTTGTTCATTATTATCTTAAGTAATACAACCAATTATTATCTTTATAAGTAATTTAATTTCAACGAATATTCTTTTTGGTTAAAAGAGAAAATTAGAAATAAACGCTTTACTGCGCAAGTTATGTTGTTAGCTATGGTTGTTATATCCACCTTTTTGATGATGTAGTGCTACAGCGGTATATCCAACACCGATGTAGTCTACGTCGTTATAAGTTCCTTACAGAATAGCATTTTTCCAACATCTGCTTATTTACATTGATACAAGTGTTACATCTATCTTTAAATTTTATGCAGCATAGCATCATGAACGTGTTTAACGTTTGCCGTTCCTTTAAATAAAATAATTCGATTGGCAGTAGTAGCGCCAATAAAGTTAATATATTTAAATTTTGTAGCCCGCAGAACATTTGGATAAGGAGCTATTAATTCATGCAATATTGCTTCTTCAACTATATCGAAATTGCCCGCCGATAGCTACTGCTAATAAACCCTCCATTTTAATTTAGTAGTTTGAATCTTCTACAACACGAATAAAAACAGAAAAGTAAAGTTAAAAATACTTGTTAGAATTTGCAATGCCTACCACAAGTTGCTTTTAACGGGTAGTTGTTAAAACTTTATTATTAGCTTACGATAAATAATATCGCTTTATTATTATGGTATAAGCGTTTGAAGATGTGTCAAAGTTTACACTGTAACCATTTAAAAATAAGACTATATATTACCAAATAGCGCAGCGTTATAAAATACCACTAAATCTGTTTATTAAAATACTATTTCTACCTTAAAGATAAGTTGGTGCCAAGGTAGTTTGAAAATTACTGTTGTATTATTTGCGTAATAATATAGTTTATTTTATTTAACTGCGAATATTTAAAAATTTTTTTTATAAAATGTATAAAACATGCATTTTTTATTTTATTAAAATGCTATTCTATAGATATAAATATCTAAGGTGTATTTTTGTTGGTTAGGAAGTGTATACTATCACAGCAACGTTAAAAATACTAAAATAAGTTAGATTCCTTAATAAATATGTAGTTCTGCATTTAAATTCCAAAGTGTTTAGGGCTATAAAGAAACTGTGCTGAATTATAATATTAAAGGGATAATATTGGCAATTTACTAACGTTTCCCTTTTTGTCAAAATAGACACTGCTGTTCAGATGACCTTAAACTTTGAATAATCAATATTCGTGATATTTATGTTAGAAGTCCACCCAATCTTTTGCTCTGCAGTTTTATATTTGCAAGAAAAATTTATTACCCAATCTTTTACAATGGCAACAACTTCTACTTGGAATTGGTGTATTTAGTAATGGCTTTTATTATGGTAAGATTTTATTATAAAAATTATATTGATATAATTTAATTTTGAATTAAGTTATCTTAAGCTTTATATTACAATTATAATACAAATAACTCAATCTATAAACGAACTTAAATTTCTGATTATAATCACGAAATAAATTTTGTCATCTCAGCCTTATTTTGCAATTGACTAAAGATAAATATCAACTGATTTACGCTTTTGTTTAGAACATCATATATTCCAGTGACTATAATAAATATAACCGTTAAAAATAATTATTTATTTTTAATGTAGTGTATACTAGCTAATATTAATATTTTACTCTTTTACAGCTTGTCATAATTGCAGTGCAGCAATTTTTGATTAAGAAGATGAGGAAAAATGCAAGGAATAAAATTATAAAGCCAGTTATGTGTCCAATGTCTTTCCACATGTAAACAAAATTTAATACTAAGTGTTCGTAATGTTCGACAATTTTTAATATTTCGGAAAATGTGTATTTACGAAAAAATGTAAGTATTAGTTTATTATATTTCTTTGCCTTTGAATAATCATGTCAAGGTTACATCAAGATTACCCTAAAATTTACAAACAGAAATTGCAATTTTTGTATTATTTTGTAGTATATATTAAAACGTTTTCAAAATAGTATAGTGCTAATAAGCTTTTCAGGAATTTTTGTATTACAAACCCCAAAGATTTTGGTACAACTGGTATTAGCATTATCCAAATGTACCTACCACATTAACGTTGTACGCTTGCACGCGCGGGTTCATACCACGCACACATAGAGCGCGCGCGCGCGCGTATTTCTTACCAATGATAAAAATTTCATACCAAAATCTAAATATGGAATTAAAAGCTGTTAAAGTAATCAATAATTAGTAAAGAAAAAAACTTTGCAGTAAAAAACAGAGATCTAAAAAGTTATAAAATATTTAAAATTAACTTAATAGTTGAATAAGAAATGCATGAACTAATAAACTCAAACAAACGAAACGGTTTGAAGAAAATATCTATCTTCGTTATCAAGCACAATAAAGTAGTTAAATCAATTTGAAAATTTGATTTTGGTATCTATTAAAGCTGCAAATAATGGACTATAGAAGATATTTAATGATCTCATAGTTCACTTCTTCAATAATATTCACTGGTTCCAAAATAAGGTCTCTAGGGGGTAACTTCCTTTTGCATGCTTATTACCCCTATTTTGCAACGTTTCTTTTAGTTTTTGAGCGTTTACACGAAAGTAAGTGAAGTCGTTCCGTTTTGTTGATGTAAACGTTAGTAGAATTCAAATACTTTTGCTGTTTCGGCATCCTTTAATTGTACTGCAATTTTGTCAGTAATTATTAGACAGTAGCTACTAGGTTATAATAAGCTTAACGTTTCCTTTGAATTAATATCTTTCTAATAGCGCTCACGCGTGCTCGCGTTTTTACTACTCCAGCTGGATACAAGAAGCGTTTTTGAGCACAAACTATGACGTTTGAAGATGTCATTACGGGGTTTACAAGCGCTTACGCTTTACTTCAGGTGATTTTTAGTTTTTTAGGAATATATCTATAGTGCTTTGTCGAATCTTTATGAAACGTATGTTTTTACACTATTCATAACATTTTATAACTTTTATGGAGAACTGGCTTTTTTTCGTAACTGTAGTTATTGCTGACAACCTTAAAAAACTAAAATATTACCTTTTCTATACGAAGCAAGACAAACATTTTAACCCTTACATCTGTCGAACTGGTAACAACTTGGTTATTGTGAATACTGTGCAATATTTATTATTTTAGTAATAAAATTTATTATTTTAGTAATAAAGTGGTACAGTTTCACTGTAGGATGTAACTAACATTATTTAAATATATAAGAAGGCATACAATTTTAGAAAAATACAGTCCTCAACTGGGGTTGGATCCCAGGGACTTTAGCTTGCCGGGCTAGTGCTCTACCACTGAGCCATCCAGGAGTTCGAAAGCCTGTCGAATAATGAATCTTTCTAACTGTAATTAGTATTGTCTGATAGTAATGATATTAATTCAAGTTAGAAGGATTTATTAATTGAGTATTCTTCAAATTGCTGAATAGCTCGGCAGTAAAGCACTAGTCCGGCAAGCTAGAGGCCCTGGGATTGAACACCAGTAACTGTAATTAGTATCATTTGGTACGAATGCTACTAATTACAGTTAGGAGGATTTATTAATCGACTGATCTTCGAATATGGTAGAGCACTGGCCGGCAAGCTAGAGGTCATGGGATCAAACTTTAGTTGAGAAATACATTTTTCTAAAATTGTATGTATTTTTAGTAATGTAGTTAATAAGGAATTGCGAATTTAGTCGAGAGTCGTCGGGGAGTTTAATGTTGTATCAACAGATATCTTATTAATATAATTATAGTAATGTTTTTAATATAAAACGTTTTTAAAATTTGCTTTTGTCGCAATTCTTTTTTTGCAATTAATATTATAATTTTTCCATTATCCATTACATGTCAACTGAAACTTCTGATTTTACTGCATACTTTTCTTATATTATGAACTGACCTTTTATTTGCTATCTAGAGATGAATTAATTTAAAATTAATTTCAAAATACTTTTTGATATATAATAATGAATTTGACTAAGCTATTTTTGCTATAAGTCTCATAAATAAATGTATTATTAAAACAGGAAATTTTGGTATATCAAGAAATAGTTGACTGTATAATGTTTTATCCTAATACGTATGTTTGTAAATTTGAACATATAAAAGTAGCTACAGAATGTACTTCTTCCATTCAATTATTGTATTAAGCCAAAATTTATTTATACACATGAATAATAAATGAAAATAGCTCTTTTGAAATGTAATTTAAAAATTCATACTTTGTGGTTCTGGACGCCACCCTAACAGTAAATACATAAGAGTGAATGCCAAAATCGTTATATTTAAAAACCCTGCTTTAAAACCTGTCTGCTCTATAGGTACCAGTGCGCACATAAGCATTTAGATAGAGGTATAAATCTAATCATAAAACCTTCGTGCCGTACATTTTGGAAACTGCTAATATCGGCAATACTAAAACTACTGCGACTTGAAATCCAGAAAGTCCTTGAAAAAAAGGTGTTTATACTATAGTATTTTAAATCAGAATAAGTTACAAAATAATCTAATGAAAACGTTGTTTCCATTTCAAAATTTAAAGGCCGCCTTGGTATAACCTTTACAGAATTATTTAAACACAAACAAATACAATAATCTGATACATCAATAATATACCTACTAAATTTTGTTTAAAACATTTTTCGTAATATTATGTATTATATTCCGAAATATTATAAGAGGTTTTAAAACATTGCAGACACCCGGTATAATTAAAAAAATACATTTTTATTTGATATTTTTTTAGCATTTAGGAAGACATACAACATACCAGAAAAGGCAATGGAGAGGATTACTATTCAAAATGTTTGATTTATTCAGTATTGTTTTAGTAATTGGTGTTTAGTAGGCATATTTTAAATCATAAAGTTTTGATTTGTTGTAAAATTGACTTGCCCGCATTCTCTATCGCTAAAATACTTTTTGTTTGATGACTAGTATTTTACCTTTTTTTTTTTTTGCAAAATAAGGCTTTCGGTGTTTTATTTAGATGTACTGAATATACGTATAGTAGTGAATCAATGTTTAGAAAACGTACCTAGTAGTTCAAATTACTGCAATTATCTGAAATTTAAGAATATGTAACTTCACTATATCTGTAGGTGATTCAAAAGGTTGTCAAATGTTTAAATTTGGCACTAACCATACACTTTTCTAAGGTTGGTCATTCTGCTTTTCAAAGTTGGTGGCGTATTGTGTAATAATTACCGTTTTATTAATATAAAACTTATTGAAAATTAAATTATCTTTTATGAATGCTTTCAAAAAAAAACAAAAAACTCGAAAATATGTCATTTTATTGGATGAGTACTTCAAAAAATTGGAAGAAAAATTATGCAGGTAACGTTAGAGCCTCTTTATACAAGTAAGAATTAATTTGATAATTTTAATGAAAATTACTAGCAAAATTATTGGTAATAAAAATTGCAAGTGTAATAGACGAATTTTATTTTGAAAATTATCGTGAAAAATTTGTTACCATAATTTTTAGAATAAAACTACTGTATTACACTTCTGATTTTTATTACCAAAATTTTTGCTAGGAATACTTGTTAAAATTTTCGGAAAAATTCTAGTAAATGGGTGTATTCAGGAAAATGAACGTTAAAGCGTTACAGCGCTGAAGTACTTTGTGTTACGTGAATGTATTAGAAGAAAATTTATAACTGTAGATAATTCTGGGTTTTCCCAGGCTACATTTTCTTCAAAAATTAATATTTGACAAGTTAACCTTAAATAAAATCTATAAACGATACATAAATTTATAGTTCAAAATAAATAATTTAATAGAAGTTACTGTCGCCAAAGACGATCTAGATTTAGTTATGTACAAGAAATAATTTCTTCATTAAGCTGTATTTTCATCATTTGTTTACTCATTTTTGTATTTAGCCACTTGGACAACTCACACAACTACTCAGCGTTGAAGCACTAGATCGCGCACTATGATATAGCGTGTCGTAACGGCACCACCGTCGCGTATTCTTGCTGGACGACATGGTCGTTGAAATTAGACCGCGGAGGCCTATGTTGGAGCTAATGGCGGTACAGCTTGGAGAGTTGTGTGTAGAATAGTACTGTGTAGCAGATTCACATCGAAACTCGTGAAGTGATTATTCGAAGAACTCGCTGAAGCACTCAATAGTTGGACTTAGTTACGGCTAAGGTTTACCGGACGGACCTTTAGCGTGGATTGCGGACTAAGATCCTTCTTTCTTCCTGTATAGGATTTTTATTTCCTTTTCCCCTCTACTATTCTTGGGTATTGAGGAAGGGATGTTCTTGATCAGAACATAGTAATATGTGGGCGGTGACATTATAGCGGTTTCCTTTCAAGTTCTTTGTAGAGTTCAATGGTTTAGTTTTAGTTTTTAATTTATAGCTTTAGTGATAAATCGGATGTTATGCTTTATCGATTTAGTAAAACTCTACAGCGATGAAATTGAGGCGGTACCTATTTAGTACACCGCTTGAATAAAACGCCGTTGTTCTCTGAATACACCCAATGTAAATTGGTTCTTACAATTCAATTTTTATTACCAACAATTTTGCTAGTAATTTTCTTTAAAATTATTAGAGCAATTTTTACATGTGCGTAAAGTAGCTCTAATGTCATTAACGCGCAAACTAAACTTAAACAAAATATTCACTCGCACCAATTTTAGGCGATAAAAATAATTATAAATAATGAATGCAATTATTGAACTTCTTTATTGCAGAATTTAGTCTTTCCCCAAGTAAATTTAATATTAATTATCATATGCCGAACGTTTTCGTATATTTTATATATACATCTTCAGGGCAGTTGTACTTTTGTTGATGTTGATAAAGAGCACCTTTAAATAAACAAAATGATATTTTGTTTGTTTTCCACCATGTCAGTATTGTAAAAAAGTTATGAAACAGCTTTATTACACAGTTACTGTGTTAATTATTAAAACTAATCCACTTAATAATGGATTGTCGTCGATGAAAGGTTATTATGATATTTAAAAGAAATTTTATAAAAATATTTCTCTCTAAAAGGTTTTGAAAATATAGAATTTTTTGTTTAAAATGTTTGAGCGATAAAATAACCTTAGTTTGGTTTAAAATAAAATTGTCTAATTAAAACTGTTATTGATGAGATTAGTTATAAAAAAAAATAGTATAAAATGTGCGAGTTGTGTGGTTTAAAAATTTTGTATACAAAACTTTAAGATGTAAATATAAAATATACAAAAATGTTCGGCATATGATAATTAATATTAAATTTACTTGGGATAAGACTAAATTCTGCAATAAAGAAGTTCAATAATTGCATTTATTAATTATATTAATTCATCCCCAATCCTAATAAGATGGAAACATTTAATGTAAAAAATAACTAATTTACAGCGCGCCAAATCAAACGCAATAATCTTTTTGAATTACCCGGTATTAAAATATGTGTAATATATGTAAATTTAATGTATTCATATTGTTTTAATTTTATTCAATTTAAAACTTTAAATGGTGATTATAATTATAAATAGTCGTATTTTTATAATAAATTGCTTAATTTAGAATGTTTTTTTAAAACCCTTTGTCATCATTAATTAATTTCATACATTATAGAACTAAAAATAATTTTATGGTCTGTCGAAAACTACAAAAATTACAAAATAAAAGATATTTAGCAATGGGCGTCCAACAGACTTCTATTCATATAAGGTATTACCATTAAATTTTTGTAAAACTAGGTCATTTAAAAAAATAGAAATTTTCAAGGATTTCCCTTTAGATGAAATATTGATTTTTTAATCAAACTTTAACGCAGTTGCTTTTTTATATTGAGTTTAATCGTGAAAATCTGTGTTCTAATAAAGTTATATCTGATAATAATTTTAGTATATACAGGGTATCGTATCACATAAGATCGAGCCGCTATTTAAAGAGCGTATTTTAGAAGTAAATCCAAGACGAAAGTTATAATTTTTTATCTAAAATGGGTCATACAAAAAAAAATTAAATTGTTGAAATAACCAATAATTGGTTTATTTAATCATTTTTGAGTGTTAAATACGAACAATATGTTTGCAATGTCAAAGTAATTAACTGAAAATGTTAACTTTTCAGAGTTAAAATGATGTTTTAAAATATTTTATGTATAGCAAGTTAATATTTTATTGAACTATCTGTTTATGTTGTTTTAACAGTTGAATTTAGTTAAAGTAACGACAAACATTAATTAATTTAACTTCTTTAAGTTATTTTTTCAACGCTTTTAATGTTGTAAAAATAATCACAATATATTAAAGCAAAAGTTTTTACTTTCTTATATTAATAACTGAAAATATATTGAATCAATTTATTGTTGCATTTTGGACTAATACGAGTAAAACCACGTATTTATTTTAAATAGAAATTTTATTGTATATTGCCACATTCTACATCTATAATTTGTTTTCATTTTGTATACATAAACAAATGATCAGTACATAATAGGATTGTAAACATAATGTCCTAACTTTTAACTGTCACTAAAATGCATAAAGAATATTTATATGCAAGCTTACTAGTAATCATATTACCAATACTGTAAGGGCTATTCAACGTCAAATTTGCCATCATTGTAGAATGCTAGTTTTGTGTGATATGATTAATGTTGTTTAAATTGTTTGACAAATTGACGTTAATTTATCAGTGTCATACGAACTTAAAGAAAAAATTAGAGTATACCAAAATTAGAATATCGGTCGTGATAGTAAGCATTAGTGTAATTATACTCAAAGACATTTGTTTGTAAGCAAGTAGGCTACTATGGGCCTGTATGATGATAATTCACTGTGAGCATACATTTGTTTACCTACTTTTGAAAACAAAATCATCAAAGAAACTAAATGTACCTATAGGTTATATATAATAAATGTATTTACTTCAGAGCGAGATACCGGTAATTTTATTCTTATCGTTATTAATTTGGTTATAAACAATTTAGGCATTGATATATGCCCTTAATTCCAACATTTTTAACTTAAAGTTTTGTATTGTCTTTTTATACCCATAACAGTGTTTCTTAAATATTATATAATTGTAATAGTTATTTACTTACGCCAAAAAAAATTTATTCTTCTTTAAAATTTGTATTTTAAACGATGGTTTGTTTGGTTGAGTTTATGTATAAGCCATTTTTATTAAAGTAATAGTTTTATAGAATTGAGGTTAATACATCCTTTCTAATTTTTACGTGTGGCATTCATATTTAAATCAATCTAACATCTTTATTTAATGGAACTACATTTGCTGATGTGCAAACAATTTCTTAAACTGTTGAAGGAAGATATTACTTGTAGTTTTAATTAAAAAAAAATTTTCCTTATTAATCTAATGTTACTTAAGCATCAAATTAAACGATAAAGAAATTAAATTAACCATTTCTTGGCATTTCATTTAATTGCACACTACACGTTTAATCTAAACATAATAAACCAGGCAATTAAAAGTTGAGATATATATTGTTATTAAATTTAGTTCAAAAGACAATACATTAAATGCATGTCTGCTATTTCTTCATTTGAAAAATTCATCATTTTCAGAACCACCAATGGGTAAAGAACAAACAATAATAATTTCACAACAAACAATGACAACCGTAAATTAACAGCAACAAACTAACACCAATAATTGATTTAATACCATATGACTGCAAATTGTTTTTTATTTTGTAATTGTTGACATGATTTTCTCGCAATTAATCTTAAAAATTAAAAAACACTGTTCTAACGATAGACGTGTACAAAAGTGAGTTTTTCTCGAAAACAGTTGCTCTAAGCGACTTGAAACAAGAGCACCTTGTTATTTTCTCTTTTCTATATGAAATATTGGTAAAAAAAGAAAGTAGTTTTCGTCTAAAAATTTTCGATGACGAAACTTTAGTGAAAATACACATTTTCAGGTCCCCTGAGTACGAAAATCGTATTTTTAAAAATTGGCGTGAGCGCACGCGCGTGCGCAAACGAAAACGAAAAGTCTTAGATGAATAAAATTTTATATTTCAAGTTGTAGCCATTTAAATACGTAGTATTAACAATTTTATTAAAATCGGATAAGTGAAAGTGGAACTTTACTCTTGTCATTTTTCGGTTTTTCGCGATTTTGTTGAAATCAGTTCTAACGATTTTTTAAAATTTAGTATATTTCTTAAATATTTAATTCTGTGTTATATAAACTAAGCGACTATATGCACTACTATAACGTTTGTAAGGAAGGTTTGAGATCGTGGAACAGATTGGACGTAGTTTTTGTGTTTGTTTAATGAGATGCTACTTATAGGATTATTACAGCGAGAAAAGGAGTTTGTGTGACTATGGGTAGACAGCAATTGGAGGTTTTTCCTCTCGATGATGTCCAGGTGATTTTCCGAATGTCGACCTGTAAGTAAAATTTTATTAAATTAGTAAAATTTTAGCGGTATAATGTTTAGGGAAATCTGGCTGCTCTTTCAGAGAGAAGACAATAATGACAACCAACGGAAGTTGTGACTAGAATATAGTATTGTAACAAAACTCGCATGTTATTTGATTATTTATTTCGAATATCTAATTTATTTAAAAACTACAGTCAGTTTTAATTCCACACGTTTCATTTATTTCTAATATTTATATAAGGTTCAATTTATCTGTTTATATTTTTAAACATAAATAAAAGTTTCAGAACTAAACTAAGCTGTGATTAATCTATTTATATTGAAACCGCAACTTCAAGAATATACTAGAAAAGTTCTACGCATTATGATTCATTTCCAACCGGTATTTTGATCTACTGACATGATTCATCTCGCAAAATTCCATTGGATGATTCATAACAAATGCCATTGCTAATTTTGTTACATTTGCCCCTCCTTAAAGTTGTTGCGACCCGTAGCAGTGACCTTGATTTGTTTTCGATCGTCGGATTGTATGACCCATATCGGAACCAGAATTGTGAACCATCCTTACAATCTAAGTCCTTATAAAAGTGGAACACACATTTTTTGCCCTTGGTAGTACATCCCTTAGGATCTGGATGACCATGCCTCGATATACTACTTCTATCGTGTTATGTACCACGCGTAAGTTAAAGTCTAGTCCACAACCAATTGTTGGAATAGCCAATTTTCTGTTACTATTGGCACAATGTTGTTTCCTTATATCCTATAACTCCTTCCACAGATCTTCATAACGGCTTCTGATGTGACTAGACTTCTATAATGAAATAGTAAATGCTCGCACAGCCTGTCGGCAACAATGCCATAGACGGCATGCAGTATCTGCACTACACCTATATTTCGCCCATTACATTCAGCTACAGTAGTACAAGAGATCCATAGATATTTAATAATAGAATGAGCCAAAGAAAACGCTTTTATTCCACGAAAGATTTACTATTGTATGTATTATGGTCCGTCTCCACTCTAGATACAAGTTACCACAGATAGAAAAATCTGGTGTGAGACAACACCACTTTTTCTTACACATTTTAAATTTAATTTGAATTATTGACGTTAGTTACTTTCCTATACACCTAAATTGTAAATTCTATAATTAATTCAAAAGCATAAATAATTCATCCATTTATAATTTCCTTTATACATGTACTAAGAGTTTTATAATTAAATTTTGAACTCATTTAAAGCAAAAATAATTTATAG
>JAHWXV010865402.1:0-13784 GCA_024586415.1 Phrixothrix hirtus
AAATCTGATGAGACCTAGTACTTGACATTTGATAGATCTAATAAATAATATTACGATCTATCTAATGTTTATCGTTTTTCTTATCATGCAGCTAAACACTAGCACATAATGCTTTAGGAAAGTGAGACAGTTTAATAGGTAAACGCAACAGTATCATGTAGCATGATGCCACGAGAGACGGTCGTTAAGGAAAAAATAAATAGGTACTAACTATTTCTATTTAATACATTTCCTATAGTTATCCAAACATTCTCTTTAGCTATCGCATTATAATAATCAGTGTGATCTACATCATAAATAATTGGGTATCTAGACACAATTATCGATTAATTTTTCCTCTTCAGAGTCTGAAAAACTCATTTTAGCTTTAAATATATACGTTGTTACTGTACAGTCAGTGACACTACTGATCCAATTTATTTAAAATAAAATGCATAAAATGACAAATAAGTAAAGAAAACTACATGACAAACCTAACAGTTTCATAACAAAAAATTCAACATAATAAGAGATCTGCGGTTGGTATATATATTACACATATGAAATTGTGAAAAAATCTAGTATATTTTTTATTACCTACAATTATGATGTAGAAGTATTTCATTTACAAGTGCTAATTTTTATACATATAATAAACATGACGGTTGAGTGCTTGCCAATTTATTTTCTTTTATAAATTCATATTCACATCTGATAGATCTAATTTTGTTTAAACTTAACTTTCTCCTAGATTAGGTGTGTGCAAAACGTCTTCTGTGTCTTGAGGCTAAGGTACATTTAGTGCTCTGGGGTAATCTTTTAATTACTTTTATTTTTCGTTATTTATTGTTTTGATTTAATGAAAATTATCGAGCACTTAAAAATATCATTCCTCTTGCTAAATAAATAAAAAGTACATATCACGCCTGCTGCCAAAAAAACAAACTAGTTCTGTCATTGAAGTAATAAAATGTCATGTTTTTTCTTTTATTTGGAGTAAGATTGATTTTTATAAGGAATGATTAAATAATATTTTCAAATTGTTAGGTAATGAGTGTGGATTTTTCATTGATAGGAGGGAACATTTCTTTTTTGGCGCTAGTTCTAAAGCTTTCTTTAATGATGATCGTGATAGAGCGGGAGATAAATGCTCAAAGTCTGCATTTAGTACAGATGGTGAAAGTACTCATCAGAGGAACCCAAAAGATTGTCTTATATGCTATTTATATAGTGTTTTATTTCATTCAAAGAAAATCTAAAACCTTGACAATTAAGCATAACGTCATTTACTAGTTTTTATGTCCGTTATTTCTAATAGTTGTTTTCATAGTAAATTTATATAAAATAAAATTTCTGTTTTTTTAAAAGTAGTTAATTAATATAAATTTTAAAGATATAAGACTAGAAATAAACTTAAATACATGATTATAAAAATATCTTGGAAGTTTTATAGTAATTTGATCCAAAACAACAAAACAATGTGTATTAAACACAACGTATAATTTGTAATTGAAGTGCATTTTTATATGCATAATTTATCTAGTTTTTATTAAAATAAAAGTTGGTTAACCTGCCTATTGTGATTAGTTAATAAATTACAATGGTGAGCAAGGTTTTTACAGTAGATCACAACAAATTTATATGTCTTTGAGTTGATAACAGATGGCTCACATTCATTTTTTGCACTTTAAATTATTATACACAACATTTAAAATAAGTGGCACTCACTGTACAAAGTAAATCAAGTAAATCAATTATTTAATGATTTTGTAGTTTTTAAATTCTCAACTTTAATTTTGCTTATCAAAAATCATATAAATTATTTTTACAATGCATAAACTAACATATACCTTATACGATTCCTAGACGACTTAGAATTAATAAATCAGCTTCACTAATTAAACTTTCATAAAAAAATAATTTATGGGTAAGATACGAGGGATGCTGCTTAAATTTAGGGATGTGGCAAGTTGTAATTCGCAGAACAATTTACATATAAAATTCGTAACGTTTAATATCTCTACTGACAAACAATTGTGAAAGAAAGGGTGCATAGAGAGCCTTCTACTACAGAATAACTTTATAGTAAACAAAACGCGGTAAAACCGTGGATTTAAAACGTAATCATTTTAGAGCAATGATTTTGTTTTAGTTTTGATTGAAAAAAGAGGGAAAAAGTGTATCGTTGATCTAAAAACTGCTTTTGGTGATGAGGCACCATCAAGGGCAACTGTGTTTTGATGGTTTCAAGAACTTAAATTCGATCGTAGTAACCTTAGTGATGAGGTTCGTGAAGGTCGACGAACGACATCAGAAACAGCAGAAATGATAAATTCAGATCTTCATTTAACTTATAGAGAAATTCAGTCATCCTTAGGCATCGATATGAAACAAATAAACCAAATTTTACATGAATACTTGGGTATTAAAAATTTATGGTTGCGATGGGTTGTTCATAATTTGGCTGAGGCTAAAAAACAGGCTCGCGTCAAATAGTGTCGAGAAATACTTGAACGGTTCTACTCAAGTACATCAAATTTGGTGTACGACATTATTAGTGGCGATGAAAGTTGGATATATGCCTGCGAACCTGAAAAAAAACAACAGTAGGCTGTTAAGCGTTCAACAATGGAATTTTGAGTCTATTGACCTCCCAGTAGGAAGAATGTTAAAGCAATTGGTTCAGTTTTATGAAAAAATGAATAGAGTATAGGTGGAAAATTTTTTAGAAGCAATAAAGCAATATTTTTAATTCCTAGTATGTTTGCTTTCTTCTATCCTGAAATTAAAGCAGCAGCCCTCGTATAACTGGAAGCGAACTGCAATCCTTCTACCTATAATATTACTTGAAATTTTAATGACAAATATTTAAATTTCCATTTAGCAGTAGAATTCTTTAATTTTTTAATAATTAATGAATATTTAGAAAACTGCAAAATAATTGTTAATTAACAATAATTTGAATGTTGAAGACGATTAATTTCTAAAACGTATCTAGTTACATACTTTGCAGATTTCGTACGAAATAAACCACTTAAAGGTATTATAGAAATGAACTAAATCTAAATATTTTACAATAATAGTAGAAAAGATTGTATTGTATTTTCAAAAGTAAGCATGATGCATGGTTTCATATAATAATCTATTCTAGCATAAACCATACAATCGTTATTAATCATTAGTTTTAAAAATTTTGCATTGGTAGCTATTCTTAATATATTGTATAGTGATTTGTATCGCTAGTTCAGAAAGTAAATTTAGGAGCGAGGAACAACAAACGGGTACTTGCAAAAACACCTCTGGACGTGTAATGCACACGATTTTTTGTGCCTATTTGAATATATAAGGATAGTTAAAAATGTCAGGTAAATATGCAAGAGATGGGGCTATCAGAATGAAATAAATAGTTGTTTATTAAAATACAATCCGCCATATAGCATTACATCAAGTTTCAAGATCATTTGCCTATTAGCTTGTGTTTGACAGTCATTTAAAGTAAAAAACTTGTATCAGTTTTGCTAGAATGGAAAAAGTTATTTTCGCGTTATCATTAAACATTATTTGCAACGTTGGAAAATAATATCAGAAACAAAACAAAAGCTCAACAACTATTATCCGGACTCTACGCTATCAATTAATATGATGCATAAGTGGTTTAATAATTTTCGTTGTGGCCGTATTAAGTTAGCGATTCTGAGCAGCCTGGCAGGTTAAAATATGATATTAAAAGTGCACGATATTGTGTTGACAGATTGTTGAGTGTAGGTGCGTGAAATTGCGGAGACTTCGACCTGTTGGTTCGTACGGTGATTTCAATTTTACATGGTGATTCGTATATGAAAAAGTATTCTGCAAGAAAATTGCTACGTTTGTTAACAGTGGACTAAAAATATAACCGTTTAACCATTGCGGAGTATCGTTTGAAACTATTTAAGGGTACTACATTTACTACTATTGGTGAGTCTTGGATCCATTCTCTGGAAACCAAAAATCAATTGAAACCATGAGCACAAGCTTGTTTAAGCACACCGTGGAAGCCAACAGTATTGCCGTTGTCCGCTAAAGTTATAAGAACTATTGTTTGGGATGCTTTCAGAACAATTTTCAATGATTAGCTTCAGAAAGGTACGACAATAACAGGAGGGTGTAATTAATCATTGTTGGACCAGTTTCATGAAAAAATCAATAATAGTCGGTCACACTTGGCAAAGAAAATAATTTTTTTTCACCATAATAATGCACCATCATTTTATTGCAATTCTAAAAACACATGAATTGCATTTCGAAATGCTTCCGGTCCCATATTCACCCAACTTAGCTTCTTCTGACTATCCTTATTCCCAAACATAAAATCTTTGCTTGATCGTTAGAAAATTCCATCCAATGAAGAAATGACTGCCATAGTAGACATGTATTTAATAAATCTTATATAAATCTTATTTTATTGAATAATTGAATATCATTGAAATGTGTTGTAACTCTAACCCTGTCTTAGGGTTGGAAGTATCTCCGGCAGTTCTTCTCAGAGTACAAGCCAATAAAAAATAAATGCTGGCCAATGGGCGCACTATAGAGATATTGGTTTAAAAAGTTAGTGAAATATGCCATGCAATTATACATACAAAATCGGTAGCTAAACACATAAATTATGTAGGTAGTTCTATTGGTAGAGAAATGAAACAAAAGTCAGTTATTTTGCAAATCATATCAATAAAAAAATTACACATAAAATTAATAACAACTTCCATAAAAAAGATTTTCTATTAAGAATTTTTAAGTATTCATAATTAATATATAAATGCAATTAATTAATTAATTTTATCGGTTATGAAGTTTTAGAATGGAATTAAAATTCTATATATCAAAGAAAAGAATTATAAAGATAGTTTGTCTGTTACCAATCTAGTTATCAGGAGGAATCGATGACCCACGATCAGGTGGCAGGTCGCTGCGGATCTACTGAATGTCTGATCATGTTAATCTTCATTCTTT
The DNA here is from genome assembly GCA_024586415.1 of Phrixothrix hirtus. Classification (NCBI taxonomy): domain Eukaryota; kingdom Metazoa; phylum Arthropoda; class Insecta; order Coleoptera; family Phengodidae; genus Phrixothrix; species Phrixothrix hirtus. Next base: position 4,972 of record JAHWXV010865402.1, read on the forward strand.
GTGTACCTCTGATGTAATTAGTTGATCCAGTGCAAAGGAATCGCGATTTCTTTAAGCTGGAACTTAGGAACAGTATTAATATTGGCTTAAGAAGATTAAAATAACAGCAAAAGAGATTGCTTAAACAAATAATGTGTTGTAATAGTAAACTCAAAACTTTTCTTAATAAAAATTGTAAAAGAAATCCGTTTAATGAAACTGTATGAATTTTAAAATCTCAGACATAAAATTTTATAATAATTTGTATATAAAGACAAAAGTTGCTGTGACAAGAAGTTATATTGTTTTAAGTTTGTTTTAATTTAGATGTCAAAAAGAATTAATGCCAAAAGTAATAACCAAATTTAGAGAAACCCTTATTTTTGAGCGAAGCTAAAGCTGTCTAAAAAGCGCGACTTAGCTTTGTGTGCAGTATTTATTAAAAGATAAGAAAGATAATGGTTATTAAAGCAATCTGGTTGGCAGTTATTTCTCAACGGCGACAAGATAATAATCTCGTTAATAAATTATTAAGTGCTGAGCAATTAACCAAATTAACATGTGCTAATTTATAAAAAATAACGACGATTGGTCAGATAAAGATATGCACAAATCAAATCAAATCAAAAAATGTTTATTTTTCTTAGCTCCACGGCTTACAATATAAATGGACCCCTAATTTTCTTAAAACTAACAAAATTTATTATTTTTATAGTGCCTCCCGTTCTTCTAGGTAACCTGGGTGAGCGAGGAGGGTTGAAAACTTTATTTCCTATTTTAAGATTATAATGTTTCTTTAGTCTACTAAATTTGTCTGCTGTCCATGTTAAATGATCCTTGAGATTTGTACTTACTTGTTGGACCTAGATAAGTTGTTAGTTCTGTAAATAATTATTAGTTGGAGATTTTTATGCATTACTTATTAATTAAAAAGGAATTAATTACTAACTAAGGGAGATATCCGGTCACAGCACCTTTAATATTCATAAAGATTACTGGAAAAGGTTCATGCCGTACCCATCTCCAAGTAGAGAAAATCCATCTAAAACTATAAAAAAGTACGAAGTGAACTATAATTTATTACTTTCACTTTAACTAGGGAGAAAAATAGAAGTTGTTTGTAATCACTAATGCTAAAGAATTGAACTACAAGGTGAAACTAGAGCCACACTTTCACTTGCTTCCTTGATGTGGTCTTGCGAATGTTGTAACAGGATTGTTGATGTTGTCTTGTGGATAGGTTCAGCCTTTTATTTGTCGTCATATGTATGATGTTAGTGATTATTTATTGAAACTTGTCGATGCGATTTGTTGTGTATGGCAATAGAGTAATTATGTCTGTTAATTGGGTTCGTGTTTACGTTAGTATTTAAATTTCATGTTTTAATTTTCATTATTTTTATGTAGTATTTGCGTAATTGTTATTGTGGGTAATAGTTATATGTCAAGATTGTGTCAAGGTTTAAGAAATGCATTGGAATTCGTTTATGCGTTTTATTACAATATATTTTTCTGTAGGTCAAATTGTGTTATGTATATGCGTCTAAGTGTTTAGGTTCGCAATTGTAAGTGTGTATGTTATGTAATTTAGTTTACTGTTAGTTCTGTTTGTGTCAGTATGTTATAATAGGTTGAAAATGTTGAGTCTGTATTTGTATTTGTATAATGTTATGTAATTTAGGTTAATGTTCAATTCCGAAGCAACACAGTTGCAAAATTGAAGTTTGCAATATTCCTGACCCCGTTTGGTAATTTTAAAAAAGATCTATATCAGGTCAATGCATCAATGTACTTGGAATAAATTTAGAATAGCAAAGAAATTAAAGTTTGCTCAAATAAATACATTAATTAAAATTCTGATATGTAAAATGATTTACAGATCTTTTATCGAGGGTAAAGATCTTTTGCCATGATAGATGCCAATTTGTTTAATATTAAAAAGTCTTGTTCGTCTTGTAAGATCTGTGATGTAGTTTGCTTCTTAGTAAATGTAGCTGGTTGTTGGTTATGCCGCAGTCAAAAATTGATTTTATGTAGGCATGTGGGGTAGGGATCATGCCCTGTCACGAAGTGGATAATTCCTATACTAGGATTAAACCATTTATTGCGCTGTTCGAATCTGACATCGAATATCAGGGAGTTCGTCCTTATCCCTTTAGTGGATTCGTTCGACTCTCGTTGCCATTGATTTATGATGTTATTTGTGATGTCAGATTTTCCCGTCACTTGTTGGTCCAGTGTCTCGTTGACTTTTTCTATTTCGCCTTTTTTATGCCAGTATCTTGCGGCTGCTCTCTTTAATTCTAAGTGTGCTGGAAACATTCCTAGAATCACTAATAGGGGGTCTATTGATGTTGTGCCAAATGCCCCAGTTATTCTATGTATTGCTCCCCTGTGTGTTGAGACAATCTTTCTTTTTATATAGCCTAGTTTAAGTTGTTTATTCCAAGTACTAGAAGCGTATGTGATAATAGCCATAAGGACGTTGTTAAGGTATAATTTAGCACAATACAGAGGGATCTTAAAATCTCTTTGTGCTATTCTGGCTATTTTTTGAATCATACTGGTTCCCTTCTCGGAAATTTTTCCGACATGCTCTTTAAAGTTGCATTTTTCATTGATTATCACTCCTAGGAACTTAGTGCTTATGGTTCTGGAGATTTTTTGTTGTTCAGCTTAATGACTGGGTCCCTCTGTAGCTTTCCCCTCACCAGGGTATAAGTTATTTTTTCTGGCGATATTTTGAGTTTAATCTGCAAGCACCAATTCTGAATCCTTTCCAATCGAGCGTTTGTTTTGGTTTAGAGTTCTCTGCGAGATTCTGCTTCTAGGAGGATCGCTATGTCAACTGCATAGGCTGTCATTTTGAGTATTTTCTCATCATCTTCTAAAGCCAGGATAAGTTCGTCTAGGACAATGTCCCAAAAGAGAGGTCCACAAATCCATCCTTGAGGGCGACCCTTTGTAAGTATTTTCATGACTTAATTATATTTGTCTTTGTTGGTTGCGTATCTGTCCGGGTAGCAGGAGATGACACTTTTGGTAAGATTACGTGAAGTATTTAGTTTCAGGAGGCCTCTGATTAAATCTGGCTACCATAGGTTGTCGAAGGCTTCACTAATGCCTATCCAAACTTAAACTATGTATTTAGCTCTGCTTTGCGAGATAGCGCACAATAATCTTTGAATAGCATCTTCTGCTGATCTGCTTTTTCGGAAATCGTACTGGCTTCCGCTGCAGCCGAATTCAGTTCTATGTTCTATTAGTCTGTTACTTATTAGCTTTTCTTGTAATTTGCCTAAGGTATTGAGTAGCCAGATCGGTCGGTATGATTTTTTACCGTGTAGGTCTTTCCCAGTTCCTTCTTTCAAAATGGGCAAATTTGCCTGTTTTTAGGACGTAGGTATTTTCCCTTGAAAAAAGCATTCATTATAGAGGGCTAGTAGATTCGCTGATATGGGTCTTTTAATGATTTTATACTTTCATTTTTTATGCTGTCAGGGCCTGGTGCCTTGTTGTTAGATAGTCTGTTAATGGCGTCGTTTAGTTCTGTCTCAGTAAATGGGTGTGACAGGTTTTGGTTTAATTTGAAGGAATATGTCTCTGATGTTCTTTGGTAGTCGTTGTCTGTGTTTACGTCATCGTCAGGCAACAAGCTGTATAGTAGGTGCGTAGCTGTGTCTTTCCATGTCTTAGTGTAGGTCCCACCCTCTTTCCTCAGGGTGCTAATCTCAGAAGTCTGGTGTATTTTTTCAGCTGCCATCTTATACGGCAAGCCCCATGGATTTGTCTTTAATTCCGTTTCTGTATATTTGGCCCAGCTGTCAAGTTTTGCTTTATATATTTCATTTATGTATAGGCTTTTAATTCGCCTGTACTCATTTAATGTCGCTGTTCTTAGATCCAGAGTTAAGGAGGTTTGGTGTCTTCTGCGTGATCTGCTGACGCTTCTTCCGAGGTCAGTTAGATGATTGTTCCAAAACGTTGGTTTTGTTTTAAATTTAGGATAAAATTTCTGTTAGTATTTTGGTGTGTATGTTTATGTCTTGATTTCTTTGTATGATATCTGGTGGTTTGTATACGTTTTGTAGTAGAGTCCAGTCTGCTTTCTTATAGTTAAAGATTTTGTTATTGCCTGTAATAATTCGTACTTCTCGATTTTTAGTTATATTGTAAGTAATTGTGTTATGGTCGCTTATTGTCTCGTTTTCATGTACTTTTCAGTTTTTTTACTCTGTCATATGCTTGCATTGTTCACAGTGTTACATATATGTTTGTTTTAGTATTGTTGTCTCCGTGGTATGTTGGTGAATTATTGCGATCATTCAGGACCTCTAAATGTAGCTCCTGAATGAGTTCCATTAGTTTTTCACCCTTATCGTCTGTTTTTCTCTGTGCCGCATATGCGATTTGGCATTAGCATCCATCGCATATATGACACATCTGTCCGTGTATGTCTGCGCAATTTTACGATTTATTTCAACGTAGTCATCGATGTTATCTCAAAATTGAAAATAGGCACTTACCAATATTCATCAACCCCAATCAGATGTTATTTCAACACATATGCAGTGGAAATCACTAAGACGTCCCACTACAGTTGCTGTAATGTTTTTATTAAAGATTATTATTGTATATTGTATTGGATATTGGAATGCCTGGGATAATGCCATTTTTGTTGGTATACGGTTCCTGAAGTAACATTATGTCCACCTCAGAATCCTCCTCAAACTTGCGCAATTTGTGCATAACTATCGTGCTACGGCGAAAATTATGTTGTAAGAGTCTCGTTATGGATGTCTTGTAAGAGTGTGACTGTCGGGATATTTCTGTTTAGAGTCGAAAACAATTCGTCCGTGGGTCGTCACGTAGTCTGTTTACAAAGATTGCAAGTCGAGCACATACCCCCTCCTTTTAAAAACTATTTGATGGATATTTTCAAGCTCTTCGGGGTTTGTTGGTAAGTTAACAGAACGCAGTTGTATTCTGTCAACCGCGCCAGGTACTGGAAATGCAATCTTTGTCCCGTTTTCATGTTTGATCCTAACTAAGTGTCTCAAGGTGGTATTTAAGTTATTTTGTTCTTCAAGTCTGCTGAGCTTCATGCAGACTTCTAACCTGGCATATATGTTTGTGGGGTTCATATCGGTATAATATGTTGTTACGTTATGTAAGGGTTTGCCAGTAATTGTTTTAGGTGATGTAGTAGCGTCTGTTTGGGGTTTGTCAGTCAGTATTGTTGTGGGAATAGGATTCTTTTGCATGGGCATGTCAATTGTTTTTGTGGATGTCGGTGTTTCTAATGAGTTTCTGTAATTACAGATTGTATTTTTTAGAGTTTTTTGTAGGGTCAAGAACTTGTTGTTTGTTTTTCGCTGTTTTGTTTCTTGTAATGCCGTAAAGTCTGTCTGTGTAGCTTTTTCTGTCGTATTTATGTTTAATTGTCTTAATCTGAAGGCAAGGGATCGACGATTGTCCCTTGCCTTCCTTGATGGTGGTTTGTGGTTTGGTTTTATCGCTGTAGTGTTTTCTTTAATTTCCATAGTCTGTTTTTTGTATTTGTCTGTCTAGAAGTAGTTTATACATATGTATCACAGTTTTTAGGGCTTTTAACATTGCATTTTTGATACGCATTGTACAGGGGATACAAGTTTGGGAGTACTCTTTACATGGATAGTTTTGTTTGATATGCTAATTAGCTACACAGTGGCCGCATACTTCCTTCTCAGACCTACAGAATTTCTGCACGTGTCCGAGATCTCGGCACTTGATGCACTGTGAAACTACTAGGAAATCCTTAAGATTCAATGCATCAAATCCAACGTAGATCCTTAATAAGATTTTTCGAATTTTAGCACTAACTTCGATCACTTGATGATAAGTTGGTTTGTTTTTGGGACCAGTTTTAAAACGGGGCTTAAACTCAAGGTCGAACTCCTCTTGGCTTATCACGGTGTCATCTTCAAAATTTTGTTGATAAATAAGTTGTTTAAGCTGTTCTTCTGTTTTTCCTATTGGGACATCGTATATAATGATCAGAGGATTTCGTTTCCTGGGGAGTTCGCACTTGAGTTGGGCCTGAAGGTTTTGGTGATTAATTATTTTGTTTGCATCTTATTCCGTAGCAGCCTCGACAATTAGCATATTTTGTGTTGAACGAATATTATTTATTTTAATGCAAACTTTAATTGGATTAATTTTTTAGGTGAATATTTCGCGAATCTTTTTACTGTCAATGCCTTGTTTTGCGTGAATAAATACTGTATTGGATTTTGCTTGTTTTATGTGTGTATCGGTGGTTGAGGTAGTTCGTGGTGTTGATATGCTTGTTATTTGTGCATATGATAGAGTTTGTGGTATTGTGTCTTGTAATTTGGCATTGTCTTGTTTTAATTCTGAAATTTGTTGTCTGAGTGATTTGCTTTATCCTATTATTTTTGCTTGAAAAATTGCAAGGTTCATTAATTTGTCTTTTAATGAATTTCTAGCAAGTTCAGTTTTTCTGTGATTTCGATCTAAGTCTTTTTCTATCTAGTCTATGAGATCTTTAAGGATGCAGTAAGTTTAGTGAGTGTATTATCTGTAGTTTCTAAAGTGTCTGTGTTATTACTTATAAGAGGCCTTACCTGAGGTTCCTCGGTTTTATGTTTCTTTAAGTAGCTTGTATCTTCCGGCAGACTTCCAATTCTTTCCCTAGGTATAGCACCCGTTGTAGTTGATTTAGGGGTGTCCCCATCATGGGGCTGGTGATTAGTTGTCCTTTGTTTGTTCACTTGTTTTACTTCACTTAATTTAAAGTTAAAAATCTAACTCTTAATTTAAAAGTTTATTAACACGTAGTACGAGTACATCAATGTAAATTAAATTCATGTTCACATTGCGAACGTGAAATAATAAAGATTGGAAAGAAAGTAATCGTAGATTTTAATTAGGTACACTTATTTTATTAACTATTAATCACTATATTAATAAAATATTCTAAGTTCTACGGAACGGTTAGCCTTGCATCCGTACTGCTAGAGTGATCGACAGCAAGATATGCACAGTTATAACTTTAAGGACACCCAAGTCCAACAACTTTTGTAGCAAGGCCATATATAGACACAAAATTAATAAATAGAATAACTTACCGCTAGATAGATGTGTTTCTACAAAGCCTTCTCACTACTCTGCCAAGCATGATCTCCCCCGCCCGATGAAAAGACAGCAGTCACCAATCATATAAATTGCCCCTGTGAATAAAAAGGTTAAATTAAATTTTGGAAAACATTTTTATAAGCTGGTCCCGCTTTAACATAATAAGATGTTAGTTTTATTTCAAAGAATTTTCAGACAAATCATTTTGAACAAAAAAAATTATTTAGATAAGACAAATTTATTTTCACAATTATATCTTACTAGGTTAAAACGCTAGCAGGTTCTGAACTGTTTCCCCGCAACGCGGCAGCCATAACTCCCACTACACAGATCAGAACTTGTACACGCAGTATTCAGTGAGAATTTAAATTAGTTTCAACTAAATTTTATTTTAGTTTATATTAGGATTTAATTTTGATAAAACTTGAATTTAGAAATCTTAAATTTGATTCATATAAATAATATGAAATTGAATAACTTTATTGCTATTTTAGAACGAAGTTCTACGTAACTAAAACATTACAGTGTATTAAGTTGGAGAGGGACCATATAGAAAAGTAAAATGTTTTTACGCCAAAAAACAACTGCTTGTTTTAATTTGAGTTCACTTATTGAACTAACCTCGTCATTTGTTAAATAAATTTTATAATTTATGGTATTACATAAAATATTTCGTTTGTTTATATGTAGATGTGATCGCGATAAACTCAGAAAATAATGGATAATACTCAAATATTACTTCACAGTCAAAAAACTTATACCTTTCGCATAGTTAAAGGCTAGATGTCACCTTAGATATCTGCAGACGAAGTACAGTGTGCACAAATCCTGAAAAGCTGGTTAAACGTCGGGAAATAAAGTTTTGATTTATGGGATTACAAGTGCTGTAAGTACTGTAACAGAATGTAACGGTATAAGTTGAAAGGGCTAATTATGTATACCTGCCGGGTTTAAGCTATTAGAAAGGTGACCTGAATACAAATAGTAGCTCAATCGTTTGATGCATAAAAAGAACGCCATACTTAAAAATATGCCAAAATTTGTATAAATAATATTTGTAACTCTGTATTTTAGATGTACACATTTATGTAAATTATATGAGGTGCGGCAATTAAGTAATTAGACTGATGTGAAAAAAATATCAGTTATGGTTTTAGTCATCTTTAGTGTAATCTCCTTCAAAGTAGTTCCCTTCTCCTTGCACACACTTACTCCAGCACTTCTGCCACTGCTGGTAACATTTCTTGAACCCTTCTTTTAGAATGTCCTGCAAAACCCTCGTCACAGCTTTTTGGATATCTTCTGTTGTTTGAAAATGGTGTCCCTTGACCACCATTTTGACTCTTGGAAATAGAAAAAAGTGGCACGAAGCGATATCGGGTGAATAAGGTGGCTGTTGTAGTACTGAATTGCGTTTTGAGATTAAAAATTGCTCCGCAGACAGTACAGAATGGGATGGCGCATTATCGCTATGAAGAATCCAATTATCAGCAATGCTTGCATGGACACGGCGAACTCGTTTTCGAAGTCTTTCTACAATTAATTTGTAGAAATATTGGTTAATTGTTTAGCCAGGAGGCATCCACACTTTATGAACATGCCCTTGGAATCGAAGAAGCACACAAGCATGCATTTCACTTTTGATTTTGACATGCGAGCTTTTTTTGGCCTGGGTGATCCTTTTGAACACCATTGCG
>JAHWXV010865436.1:0-10088 GCA_024586415.1 Phrixothrix hirtus
TAATCATACAAACTCTTGCAGAAAAATTGGAGCTGCTGTTGGTGTAACAAAATCTCGGGTTCAAGAAATACTAAAGAAACAAATATAAGCCGTATAAGTTTAAGTTAGTTCACAATTTACATCCTGGAGATGCCATAAGAAAAATGAATTTTTGCAATTGGTTCCTGCAAAATGCAAATGCCGATATTAATTTTGCTTCCAAAGTTATTTGGTCTGATGAGTCATTTTTTAGTAGTTGTGGGATTTTAAATCGCCACAATTCTCATTACTGGTCCGACGAAAATCATCATGTCATATTTCCTCTTCAACGACAAGGAAGATTTGGTGTCAGCATGTCCTGTTTTATTTTAGGGACAAATATAAAGTTTTGCATATATAAAGGAACATTAACTGGCACCAACATCTTGGAATTTTACAAAACATCATCCCACAATTAATCGATGAAATTCCTTTGGCCCATTTAAATAATATTTATTATCAACAAGACGGAGCTCCGTCACATAATGTGCAGCCGTTTCTAGAGGAACATTTCAGAAACCATGTGATCACAATAAATGGTCCTGTGAGGTGGCCCACAAGATCAGCCGACTTATCAATAGTTGATTTCTTTTTATGGGGGTATTTACACAATAAAATATATAACGGCCACAACCAATATGAGACAATAAAAAATTTACGTGCTACCATAGAGAGAATTTATGGCTTTACAAGCATGACCCATTATAATTCTAAATGCCTTGCACAAAATTAGAACAATGTGCCAAATGTGTTCGAGACACAACGGAAATCAATTTGAACAATTTTTGTGATGTTTAAGTTTTTTTTTGTTTCTGACATAATATATGTTTCTACTTTGTTTGTTATTTTTCAAGTCCTACTCAAATGAAATTGGTTGAATTTCTGAAAATTGTAATTTTTTAGTTTAATTTTGATAATAACTACAGAGAATTATATATTTTGGATAAGCCTACGACAAACAGGATACAACTAGAAGAAAAGATACAGGGTGTCCCATATAAAAAAACACAAGTTTAGTCGATATATCAAATACTATTGATTTTAGAAAAAAACCAAGGACAGCATTCAATTCTACGTTAAAATATCTACAAGTTACAGTGTTTGCCTTTTCAATATCATTAACTGTTCCCAAAATACAAGGTATGCTCCAAACGTGAAAATTTTAAATTTCGCCTTGTATCGCAAAAACAAAGGTGGCTGTGAAAAATCTGATTACAGACTCTTTCATTTCACTAAAAAGTAGCAACATGTCGCAAAAACCGCATCCCGCTGACTTTAAAAATAACGGAGATATCCGGCAATATCATCTAAATCTGGATACACTGTACATATTACAGCTGGTGTTCATATTGATACATATTTAAATATATTCATAGTAAAATAAAGTAAATAAATGGTATTTAGCAAATTTAATAATTCTAATAGAAATATGACTTTGACAAATCTGGATATTGTGTTTGGTTATTAACACGTTCATTGCGGGATTGTATTTTATGAACTTGTTTGCGGTGTGTTACCAGTTTCAGGTAACTGGTAACAAGACTTTCAATTCCAGCAATACCAGTCTCATGAGACTGATGTACATTCTTCCATATTGTCACACTTTGAAGTTAGTATCAAAAGGATTTTAATGATTATTTTCATTATATAGATGTCATTTATGGCTGCTAGTCATCCACCGCTGCAAAATAAATGAAAAAATAAAAGAGCAGACCAAATTAAAATTTCTTATATTTGTTACACAATCTATTAAGGAATTATTTAGTTTTACCAACAAAACAAGCATTTTGACAATATCCTTTTATTTTCTTTTGAAATGTTTTTTGTTGAAAGAATTGAGACATATTGAGTTTTTTTCTGACAGTTTGCATAAAAAGAAGTCGATTTTGTTACCGTTTTATAAGCTTCCCGGCTTGATAGTTTTTCATAATGCATTGCATGCAATTCCTTCTTTTCCTTTTGCCAGGCCCTTCTTTTACTAAAAATGTGTCATTTTTGGTGTTGCAGAAGGAGCAAGATCTTCAGATGGAATATTGATCTATTCAAAAGCTAACTTTTCTCTGAATTACAGCATAGTAAGTTTGGATTGTCTGTAAATTTTGTTGAAAATAATGTGAGAATTCATGATAACCATTCAAAATAACAATTTCTTTACTCTATGTCCTATAAGACAACATTTGGTCACATGACTTTTTTTTGACATTATTGCAATCTATAATTAGTTTGGGCTTCAAAATTGTTTCTCCCTGCTTTGCTTTTTATAGCTATTTAGAAAATTAGTTCCATGTTCATACTTAGTTGATATCATCAAAATGGCCCGTTTATCCTGCCATTTGATAATATTAACTTCCTGTCCATTGTTAATTCCTTTAACTTTGTTTAATTAAATTTTGTTTGTAATGAACTCTCGAGGAAGACCTCACCAATTGGTTTTTAATGTTCTGCAATAATGTATTCTTGTTTGTAATTGTTTCGCTAATGTTTACTTTGATCATATTCTCATCTGCAGTACACCTGTATATTATAAGTATAGCCTTCCAAAATACAAACTTTTTTTGATGTATTGCCTTACCTAACCTGCCTCCCCATGGAATCATGCTTTCGTCTATAACTATATCTGCTTCTTTTGTAAAAATAGATTTAAATTTAAAATTTAATAAATCAAGAGGCAATCTTATATGAAACAATCGTTTGCATTAGTAAGGTTATTACCATCATTAAAATGAATATGCTGTAAAAGAAGTAATGATTTATCTTTTTTCGTCTTGGAATAAATGTACTTGTTACTATAAAGATTATTACTAGACCAATAGTGATTTATAGTTGGAACCTTGACTAATCCTATGCAAATAAATACTCCAAAGAACAAATACATTTCATCAACATTTGTAACAGCCTATGACTTCATTCTAAAATCCTTTCTAGTAGGACTTTCTTTTGTTTGCCAAGCTTCATACCTGTTGGTCTCAAGAACAATGAGGTCCAAAGCACCACTGTCTACAAATAATTTGAATACATTGATTGGTATTTTGCACAAGCTGTATGTGGATATTCTCTATAAATGGTGTAATACTTCTGTCCAGCACGGTAGTCCAACCATCAATTATGAGATTACCTAAAATAATGAAATGTTTTAGAATTTTCCATACCTAGTTATTCTATAAACAACCAATTACTTGATGAAACATTTTGAAGGTTTTCTAATTCTACCTCTGGTTCTGTTATGTTTAAATTTTCTTTAGAATCTGTTACAAAGCCTTCAGATTCTGAATCTAAATTGCATTTATAATTTGGATTAGCATCAGAATTGTCCCCAACAAATGCGTCTTCCGATTCATTTTTAGAGAAAAGATTTTCATAATTTTCAGATGTATTATTTATCAAATTAACATTATTAGTAAATATGTCTTCTGATTCTGATAAACTAAGTTATCTTCATGCAAATTTTGTTCCAAACAAGAAAGTTTGTCATTTTATAACAGGTTATGTTATACAGATTATAGTAAGAAAAAGGATGTTTCATTAATTATACTCAAATTATTGATCAAATTTATTAAATATTTTACTTTCATTTTATTTCACATAAATGTACATGTAAATTAAGCATTTATGGAATATTTTTTATTTATTTATAGTATGAACAGTATATACCTAATGTACTATTTATAAAATGTTACTACTATAACCTAACTTACTTTTAATTTAGGTATTCTTACTTACATGAAATGTACTTGGTCCTAGAATAGCCATATCTACAACTTCTAAATTACTTGGTTCTACATATGCCGTAAGTGCAAGTTCATATATATTTTGTGATCTTGAGCTCATTTTAATATAAATACTATTGTAAACATTAACAAGTGAAATGATGTTAAATACCAAATCTCATATGTCTAGTAGCAATCACAGAGTTATTTTCTATCCCTTACAGTACCAGTTGCAAGTAAGTGGTATCAAATTGCCTATATGTATAAATTCCCTAGTTAAAAGATTAATATAGGTACCTGTAATGCTGTAACATAAGTATAACCAAAGTTATTGCTTCTGCTGAAATGGAGTAGATGGTGCTAATAGCCACTGGAATGAAAAGGCTATACCAGTCTCACGAGACTAGTACCACAGTGAATGTGTTAATTACTGTAAGAAACGATGACTCATATATTAAATACAATCTCTACACAACAAAAACTGAATTTTTTGATGTAGTAGACATTCAATTTTAAACTAAATTGAATTCTAAGGTAAATTGTTTTGAAGTTTTTGAAACACCTCATATGTTATTTATAAGTTCAACAGAAAGCTAATTTAAAATTTAAAGTGGTTTTTAATCTTTAATACTAATGTAATTTAGATTTTATGTATTGAAAGTGATGTTTGCAATTGATAAATTAGAAACTATATATAGATTTCCCATTGATAGTTTATCAATAATTGTAATTAAAAATAATAACTCATTAATGATCAAATTATTAAATACTAACTTAATCTAAATACAATTGCTTACTACACATTAATCAATATGGATTTATATACAAATAAATTACATACAACAAAAAAATTGAATACCACATGATGATTGTCGAAATTTATTAAAATCTGAAAAGAGCTCAATTTTCACTATAACATTAACTTCGCCTCTTATACCATGCATAGTATCATAAACAGGAAACCACCCAGATAAAACAGAATTTGATATATGTTCACTTGTATTATTTAAATCTCCAGTCCATCCTGTCTTCGAAAGTGTACTGTCATAAGATAACAATAATGGATTTAAATCTAGATATACTTTTCCAATAGCATCATTTGCAGAATAGGTATCATAATCCATTAGTCTAATTTGTAATGGCTCATCTTGAAGTTCAGAATCATCAACCTGTTATCCAGAAAATATAATTTAATTTAAAAACAAACATAAAAATCAAATATTTGAAAATACAAGCATTATCATAGCAAACTCTTGCATCGCAAAATGTTTATTAATACAGGATGTCCACAAAATAAAGAGCATTTTGGTAACCGCAACACTTCCTTATATGCAGAATAAAGAGTTCATACATTTTTTTTAAATATTTGCAATTAAAGTTCTGAGTCCAGTACTATTTGTAAAGCTTGACCACTGCATATGACAAGAAATGACTGGTCAACTGCACTTCCAATACCAAGTAGCCGCACGCATTTGCTATGAAATTAACACTATTGTGAGGGGGCAACCACTGTAGCAATCATGGCACATTCCTTTAGAAATATATTGCAGTAGTATAGCAATAACCGCAATAAAATAGACAATATTAGCAATATGCTAGCAATACATGGCAGTACTCTAACAGTACTTCGCAATAATTGGCTGTATGTGGGCAATATGTAGAAATATATCAAAAGTAATACAATAATGCATAGCAATAAAAGGTGACAATATGTTCTCTATATTCAGAAGTTTCCTATGGAAGTCAGAAGTATAAGCATCATAAGTTTTTCCCAGCCATATTAAATTTGATAATCAGAAAGATAAATTAAAATTTTACATTTTTAGAATATACAATCCCAATTAGTATATTAACCCCTTAATTCCCACCATTTAATTAAAAAAAGAACAATATATTTTGAGTTGTTTATTAATTATGAAGTACTACTACTAGATTTTTATAGAAAAAAACATTATTTTGGAAAATTACATAAATATAGGCGTGTACTTGTTTAAGTACACTGGCCACAACTAGTTGTAGTTACTGTAAAATTTCTCAAAGTAACTGCTTTCATGCACTTAGTCGAGCATAGCATATATAATATCTGAATTGATTAGAAAGTATTTTAGGATAATTCCCAAGGTTGTCATGTATAATATGTAACAACACTATGCCCTTATTTCTGGATTTACTATTCTCTTTGGTTGACAATTTCAAATAATGCTGAGTTATATTACGAATAAACAAAAGAAAATCCCCATTTAATTAACTTTACCATTTATGAGTAAATGTAGCCTCCATTCATTCACCATCAATGCTCAACAAATAAGTACTATTTTTTTATCTGGTAATTGTTAACTCTTTGGTCACTATATATGGGGTGCCGATTGTAAACTTATGAACATGCATGTTTTTTGTGATATTTACATTAAATATTCAATGCATTTACTAAATATGCAGCATATTTACTAATCAATCAATGGTATAAATATTTATATTAATACTATTTATGATTTAAAGGTTTCCTATATTTGTTGCATATTTACTAAATATCCACCAGATTCACATAAATATACCCAACACTTACTAAATACTTGTTACAATTTAGTTTCTTATTCATGTAATTTCAGTGATTATATAGTAAATAATCAATAAACGTTAAAATTGTAAATGCTTATATACATAAATCTACAGGAATATATGCGTAAATATGAATGGGTATTTATGTAAATGTGCACCTGCTATTTAACATTTCAATTAAACGTTAGCAGATGACACCACAAGTGTCATTGTCTTTGTTAAATTTTATGATATTGTAGTTAATTAGTTCATTCAATAGAGAAAATTATGGTAAATAAATATAAACATTTTTTTATTTAATCTAATTACTTGTAATCTACTTGTGGAATCATTATTATACCGTACCTTGATAAATCATAAAATTTGGCAAAGACAATGTTGGTTAATTGAAATGCTAAATAGCAAGTACATATTGACATAAATATCATGCATATTTATACATATATTCCTACAGATTTATGTATATAAGCATTTACAATTTAACATTTATTGATTTTTTGTTATATAATCACTGAAAGAGTACATAATAATTACATGAATAAGAAACTAAATTGTAACAAATATTTAGTAAATGTTTTGCATATTTCTAATCTGCTGTATATTTACTACATATGCAGCAGATATAGAAAAGTTTAAATTGTAAACAGTGTTTATAGAAATATTTTTAGTATTGATTATTTAGTAAACATCCTGCATATTTAGTAAATACGTTGAATATTTATTGTAAATATTACAAATGGCACCTCATAGCTATAGTCCACACCAGCCATTCCTTTATTTTAGGTCTTCAATAAATTAATATAGTTGATCCCTATTCACTTTCTCTTTTTTATATTTACACTATTTTTATATCTTTGTTTTATTATAATTCATTACAAATGTAGTAATATTATTATTATTCCATCATACAAGATGAATTTCATTGTTTAGATCAAAATTGTCATATGCATTTCTGTAACAGGTATTAAATGACATTTCTCTACTCTGTTCTGACATAAGGTTCCAGTTGCCATAAAGCCTTGTTGTTTCAATTCCTTTAGTAATAGCAAAGTACTAAAAAAGTTATCAAAAAACAATTGCGTCAATTAAGTTCATTCACAAATTGTTATAATAAAATAACCACTCTTATACCTAAAGATTGACTAGGACAAATCCTTATCTTAAATGTTGTCTTTCAATTAATTAATTAAAACTTTCAAATTATAAAAATTATTATCATTATTTATATTTCAAGTTAAGCCAATTAATTTTTTAAAAAACGATTACCATGTTAAATCAAAATTATTCTGATTTTTAATTAAATGATAATGGGATCAAAACATGTTGTATTAACAATAACAAACACTAAATAAATAATTTTACATCTTTATTATACATTGAAAATAAAAGGTTTTGAGATAAAATTAATCCATCACCTGTATTATGTATTATGGAAAATAAAAATGTAATACATTTTTTTGTTTTTAATTAATCTTGTTATGTTTCTTATTAATCACACAGACACACATGTAGAGTTCGTACTAGATAAGAAAGACATTGTGACATCGTATTTACGTACCATGTTTTAAAATTTTTCTTGCATTTATATTGAAAAGTAACCATCTTCTGATAAATATCAAAATGCAGAAGCTTCTGTATTTTGTCATTATCTAAGATCATCATAACTGTTCAATAATTTAAAGAAAAATATAAAAATTTGACAACTAAGTATGATATCATGTATTTCTTATCTGGTATAAACTCTATACATATAACATATAATCATTTAAATTTCCAATTAGGGTAGGCTATTTATTACCTTTTGATGGGTACTTTAAGTGCAGCTATAAAAATAGATTTATGAATGACCATGGCTTACCATAATTGGAAATTTAAACGACCATGCTTTATATCATTCCTGATTTATAACAAATTACTATGGTAATATGTAAGCAATAAATAAATAAAACAAATATAATGTTAAGATATATATTCTAGTGAAATATACTAGCAGTACTAGCAATGCAAAAATAAAATAAGTAATAACTAGAAATACATTTTCAATAGTGCAGTAATACTGGCAATACCAGGAAAATATTAGGGATAAGTAAGCAATATTAGCAGTACGAAAGCAACACTAGCAGTAGAAAAGAAATACAATGACAGTACTAGTAATAAAGTCTGCAGTATTACCAGAAAAGGCAATCACTGTACATGTTTTACAGTAGTGTTGACCCCACACACTACTGTGTCTACTTTAGTTATTTGGAATTTGCGAAGTTTTTAATGTGATCCTTTATACTAGGCACAAATTAATAAAGATAATTTTAATGTATAGAGCAATAAGTGCGAATATCATGGGTACTCTGCATTTATATTACAAGAAAATCATGGAAAACAATTTTCAGTGCGATTCATTAAGAATTTTTTAAAGAGGGCTTTAAGAAATATGCATTTTTTAATCATAAAGTCTGGCATGAGCAATTTGTTTTTATCAAAATTCAGAGATTACAACTTCATTTGGGCATTCTACAAAAAGATTTGCATTGTTTCTAATTTCTATACAATTTAGTTCATATTTCGTTCAATGTTAACAATAATTATTTTCATGGTCATGATGTAAAAAAGATTTACCTAAAGAAACATTTCACTTGTTTTATAATTAACCTTTAAACAACCGTGCAGAGTGTACAGAATACCCACCATCATAAATTTGCATGCCACTTTTATTTTTGTAAGGGATAGTGATCTTGTATACCTTCCTGAAAAGTTTTAGTCAGTAGTATTCCGGCTTCATTTACGGTTGTGTAGTTATTCTTTCGTTAGTAACATGTATTTAAAGAGCGTGGGGTGTAGCCAACACCCCATGCAACCATCTATGTTCCTTTAGTGTTTATTGTTTCATATTTTATTAAGTTTATCAACATTTTATGATTTTCAATTTAATTACAAAATGGATGGTTAGTTTTTGAATCTGAACAAGCTAGAAATTACTGCAAGATGTAAAAACTGATAACGAAGAATATCAAAGTACTGATTCAAATCTGGTGAATCAGATCATTGTGAAGAATTGGAGCACAATTGTGAATCAGAGACTGATGATTTAAATTTCTATGATAAACCACTCAGTTCATATTGTGCAATTTCTTGTCATCAATACAATCTAGGATGCGATAAATTGTAAATCATTTTTAAAAAAAAACATAATTGTGGAATGTGTCATAATATATTAATTGATAAAGAAAAACTTTTTAATTGATGAACATCAATTGTTTACATATTTTAAACAAAATGAAAAATTAAATGGCAAAGGACTTGTACCTATGTGTCAAATTATGTATTTGCTATTACAAAAAATGTTGAACAAATTCACAGTGGTATATTTCAAGACAATTTAAGGAGTAAGTCAATCATGTATAGTATTCAAAAAACAATTAAAGAAAAGTATCACATTACTGCCAAACTTTGCTCAGAAGAATCAAGTAATTTATTTATGTGTTCATTAAAATTAAGAATTATTGAGCTATAAGATTATTTAATAAAGATAAATATAGAAAAGTTAGTAATTAAGACAACCAAAAATTACATAATATATGTCATAAATAGGAGTATAATATTGAGAAATTTCCTTACTTGTAATTATAATTCACAATACATATTTAATTGTAATTTTAAAAATAATAAATTACATGAATTATTGCATTTAAATATTTATGGAAACTTTCACAGTTATTATTCATAATTAAAACAATTTTTTGGTAAAACTGTGTATCCTTAATAAAAATTAAACGTTTCGAAAGCTATTTGCCTTCTTTTTCAATAAAA
>JAHWXV010865628.1:0-10477 GCA_024586415.1 Phrixothrix hirtus
ATGAAAAACGAACACAAAGTTATATTTATCGAAACTTGAAACAATTTCATTAAAATTCCTGATCAATGCGAAATTTCAAGCATTATTCACGGTTTTTTCCTGACGAAAAAAAATCAAGCATAATTCCCGGTTTTCAAGGAATTTCCGACCGCTGACTGTACAAGCAGATGTAATTAATTTTTAAGCAAACTCTTCACTGTTAGTGGGAGTAATGTATATGCTAAGGCGACTCATGTCATGGTTACCATGATAACGTAGTCCACAAGTGCAAACGTTTTGCATACTAGCTCCTAGCTCTTCATTTGTATGATAATTTGCAATTTTTATGGATATAATTTTAAATGGAAATTCTTTAATTCTTTAGTATTTTAATGTTTTTGATCTCAATAAATGAATATTATAATTATATACTATTTATTATATACTCGTATAGACAAATTCTGTGAAGAGGCTTTTCACGTACTTCACCTGAAAAGTTGCCATTGCCAAAAGAGATTTGAACCTTCGGCTCAAATAATCAAATTAAATATTCGGCTCGAACGACCAAAGTTATGGCGATATCACAAACAAGGCCGAAGGACTGTGTCTAAGGAGAGAAATTGGTTTTATAAAGTACTGGTTCGCATTTCGATTCACTGTAAAAGTTTCTAAGAATAAATGTGCGATGTATGCAAATCATTAGGCAACTGAAATACTAAGGTACATATCTTAATGTTAGACGTACCTAGGTTTTGCAGTTTGTTGCTGCTTACTCTTGGTGTGCTAGAATAAAGGTGGAAATGTACAGGAGGTTTTCGAAAGCACTTAAATTTAGTAATTTACAGCACAACTTCAATAATTAACAAAGTTTGCCGTGTCACTAAAAGAAGTATATCAATGGCAGTTTGAAACAATGAGGTGAACTCCACGATGCTACCTTCACACTTGAATTTTGAAATATGACTCACTGACTTATTCTACGCGAAAAAGAAGCATGGTTAGGAAGTTTTTTGTTACCAATGATGGTGCCAATGTAAAATGTACATTATGAGGTGGGAATTTAAAATTTGAATATCACTAAAACTGAACAACGTAAATCAGGAATGTCACAAAAAATTGAAAATGGTTAGAATTCAATATTGTGATGATCAAATTAATGAGTTGTAAAATAAATCAAAGGCCATGTGATCTATAATAAGTAAAATTCGAAAAAAGGGTTTTGTAAAAAGGGAAATTAAAATTTATGATCATGGTGAGAGGTCCGATGTCACAGTTGCCAACAATTTTAATGTTAATGTTAATTTTGTAAATATTTTCAATATCTTAAAACAAAATATAATTGATTCTAATTTTATTGGTGTGAACAAGATATACATAGCTTCACAGACAATCTTAAAAATTTCAATGCTTGCAGTATACACAATATATCAAATAATTTGTTTAAAAAATGTAGAATAGAGCTTTTTGGCATTCTTGTCTTTTTAATCAATAATAAATTAAACTTTTCCTAATAAATTAAAACTAGCAAGGGTTATACCTTTATATAAATAAGAAAGGACATTCAAATTCATACACTAAATTACAGACCTATTAGTTTACTAATGACTACTTCTAAAATATTTGAACTTGCAACAAAAGAGCAGTTGATAAAGTTTTTAAATAAAACTAAATTGCTTTCACATTCACAACATGATTTTACCAAAAACAAAAGTACCGAAACTGCTCTATGTTCGTTTCAAAAAAATATTGTTGATGTACTAGACAAGCAACGTTATGTTTTACGACTGTTCATAGATTTTTCATGTGCATTCAACTATTTTAACCTCGATTAGCTATTAGAAAAGCTATATAGATATGGGATAAGGGGAACTCTACATAAATTACTTAAAACATTGGCAATTTGTCCAAACAAATAATGTCATGAGTAGAAGAATTCATATCACTTAAGGAGTCTTGCAGGGGTTTATACTTGGTCATCTACTCTATTTGCTATTCTCAAATGACATCATTCAATTTCTTAACAATGATGGAAATAGTCATAGTCTGCTATGCTAATGATACCAACATTTTAATAACAGAAGATAATTTATCTGAATTAAAAGAAAGTAATAAAAAGATATAGCATAACGTTATATAAATAAGAGTAAAACTACAGCTGATTTATTTAGTTTATTAAGGCAATTGACCACAAATAATTTTGTTCTTTTTCAAAATACTGTAGTCTCCATCATGACAACAAAAATGCTAGGAGTAATCCTTGATTATAAATTATAATGAGACTCACACTAAGTTCCAAACTACATAATATTGTTATGGCTTAAATGTCATGTTTAAGACTGTAGTAACAAAACCTTTCTTACTCCATATTAAGCCAATTTTCATAGCTATTTACATTACGGAATTTTAAGTGATGGTGGAAGTAGTTATGTTGACAAGAGTATTTTTGTTGCAAAAATATGCGGTTCACATAATGGCTAGTCTAAGCAAAGAAAAACATGCCACAAAGCATTTAAAAGATTAAAAATGCAATATACATTACAAAGCTGTGTGTATGTTTACAGAAATAGAGATACATTTATAACTAATCATGCACTGCATGATTATAACACAAGAAAGAACTATTTGTTAGCTCCAGATTGGTATCGGACTATAATGTACCAAAAAAGTTATTATTTATTTTAACTGTTGCAAATGTTATAACACTCTTAATAATCACATTAAGGATTCTCCAAATCTAGATATTTTTAAAAAAACGATTAAAAAATTATTACTTGACAAATGTGTTACAGTATTGATAACTTTTTTATAGCATAAACGGTTTTATTGATTAACTGCTATAATTTACTTAGCATCAGTAATAAATTAACTACATCACCCTTTGTGCTCTTGTATTTTTACTTATAATGCGTGACTTCTTCTCCAATTATTGTATATCCAATTATACTTTTTAATTGAGAAATATAGTATTTTATCTTATCACATGTTAAATAAAATCCTACTACATCCTAACAAATATAATTATATATTTTATAAGAATATTTATTTCCAAAGTAATCAACTGTTTATAGGTCATTCTTTAATATTTCATTCACTGCAAATTACAAAAGAAAATTAATGTAGTTCATTCATCACATGAACATCACACAAACAAGATTGCCACTTATCATCAGCTGCAAATAACGCTAATGCCTCCCTTTTACATCATAATCTAATATTAAAAGTCGATAAATACTTATTTTATAAAACTAATTTTACAAATAAGAATGAAATATGTAAAATACAAATGTAGTTTAAAAGATGCAGTTATGGCATTATTTGTACATAGGGGCAGATAAAACAATACATACCAACTAATCACATAAGTCTCGTAACAAATATACATTTTACCATGTATATTAATTTCAACAATATCAAATGAGTGTTATCAAACCTTTTAAACATCGTCATCTCACATTTTTGGTTGAAAACCACTACTTTTTCAGTATTTTTGGGAAAATCTTTGGAGATATTAACTTTAACGCTTTAGGTATGAGGAACAACTGAAGTCACAAATGTAGAGGTGACTGTTTCGGGTGAAAAACGATCGATGTCATTATTACGTACCTATCTTATAATTCTAATTGATCAAGTTGAATTCACATGAGAAATATTGATGTCTTAACATACATGTAAGCATTTGATTGTTTACCATTTTAGTTTTGTTTGGTTTGCTGACGATGATGGTGTGTTTGTGTTTAAAATAAATTATTTCCTATTGTAATGGTTTTTCGTAAGGATTGCTATACTAATGAAGAGTTGTATGAAATACTGATGAATAGTGATAGTGAAGATAGTGCCTTAGTTGTTTTGGAAGATAATGATGATGAGCAGGAAAATATTTCTAATGCTATTTTTGCAGATGAAAATATTTTAATGAAATATTGGATAACGAAAATAACTTAAGAGCATGCAATGGCCTATGTTACATATGTAAAACAATTTAATTTTTTACATGTGTAATAAAACAAATTTTGAAAATGTAAAACTATACCCACAATTTGAATACCTTAGTAATCAAGTTCCCATTTTTTAAATTACTTTTTTCCTTGTACTTTTCCCAAAAACAGTACAATAAAATAACAAATTTCTCGGCTATAGTATGCACTGTGTCTGAAAGATGGCACTATTGAGTATAGTTCTCCAATATCACATTATTAATGTTTCAAATCTCTTTTAGACTTCCTAGTTGATTAAAAATAGAAAAATTAGAAATTAATGTATAGTCATGCCTACTATTTAAATGCTTTCGATACGATTTCATAGGGAGGTGTTTATTTACTGCTGTCAGTACTGGCGCAACGTTGAGGCTAGGTATAAATAAATGAATACTTACCTTATTCTTCTATTTTACTATAGACTGCTTGATGAATATCGGCGTATTTAGTAATAAATATAGATATTTAATAAACGAAAAAGTTTTAATTGAGATTTTCATTGAAAGAGATTTAAAAAGTTACATGTGATTAAATGTAGATAAATTAATTCTCCAATTGCTTTTAAAGTACAAATAGAATGCATTATAATTAGGTCGATCTGCAAGCGTTAACTGTTATCAGCAAAAGTTTTATTTCTAATTATAGAAAAGTCTAATTTTTTGTAAGCAAATTTGAAAATTTTGAGCCTAGCTAAAAGAACTCAAAATAAAGCATCTTATGTACCGGGCGATCATTTAAATTTCAGTTCCCAGTGAGCTAGGAAAAAAAATCACGTCTTAGCTTAATCAAACTGTCAAATTGACAGTTTTAATTTGTCATATTTTACAGAACATTTTCGAGAATTTAAAACGAAGAGTTCACAAATGCGTTGAATACAATGCTCATCATTTCGTACATTTATTGTAAATACTGTAAATAAATTTCCTATTTTAATTTAATAATAAAGTTCTTCATGCCAAATTTGTTGACATATACAAAGAGAGGTCAATAAATTCGCGGAATGGGGGGAGAAGGAGGGTGAAAAAGTACATTGTGTTAGTTTTGCTTTTCATTATATTCTCCCTTGATACTAATACATTTATCAGATCTTTCGATCAGCTTATTTATACCGTTATAAAAAATTTTCCATCAAAATAAACCAAAATTGCAAGTTTGACCTCATCATCACTTGTAAATTTCTTTCCATGAAGCTCCTTTTTGAGGTTGGAGAACAAATAATAGACCGAGGGCGCCAAGTCTGGGCTATAGGGTGGGTGGTCTAACATTTGAAAGCCACAATCTTAAAGTGCAGCCATTGCAACATGACTCCGATGCACTGGCGCGTTATTGTGCAAAAGCAGCACACCTTTTGTTATTTATCCCCGTCTTTTTGCCTTTACAGCATCTCTAAGCTGTTTCAGCAAATCAGCATACTAGGCCCTTGTTACTGAAATACCTTTGTCTTTGTAATCAATGAGCAGGATACCCTCTGTATCCTAAAAACACTTGCTATTATTTTTCCGGCCAATTGTGACACTTTCAACATTTTTGAGGGTTGTGTGCCCTTTTTATGCTACTCCATAGATTCTTGCTTAAACTCGGGCTCAAAATGATGAATCCAAGTTTTATGTCCCATAATAATTCGGCTCAAAATTTCATCTTTGCGGTCTCGGCAGAGGTTTAAAAACTCGTGTACACACTCAAGGCGTTGTTGTTTTTGCAATGGTGTGACTGTTCTGGGTACCCATCTTGTACTAACCTTTGACATGCCAAGATGGGAATGGAGAATATTTAAAATGGTTGTAGGAGATACTCCAACCATTTCTGCAAGTTGTTTTTTCCTTAAACAAGCATCTTCTGATACAAATTTTTCAATCGACTCTGTGCCTGTTTAAAAAGGTTATGCCACTTATAAATCATGGTTTTACCAGGACAAAAGTTCCCATAAACTGATGACATCTCATTCAAAATGGTTTGAGGTGGTTTTCCATGTTTTGTTAAAAATTTTATAACCGCATAAAATTTGGTTTTTCCATTGTCAATATTTTTATCCATCTTTGGTTGCTTGATCAATAATAACACAATCACAATAAAACTCTCCAAGTGCATTAATAAGATGTCGCTGCATAGGAACTACACATGGCAGTAACCCCCTCTCCTGCTAACCCCTCCATTCTGCGAATTTATTGCCCTCCCCTCGTAATTTGCAGGTTATGTATTGGCTTTAGTTGGCGTGCGTGTATATAAGCTACGCTCTACGGAAAAATTTCATGGCCTGCTGGGAACTGCAATTTCGTGAAAGAAATTACCTTTTACTTTGCATTAATAATTAAAGATATTAATATACTGTAACGAAACAAGTTAATTGTTTTAAAATCTTTATTTATATTGACTAATAGTAGAATGATTTGTATACATGCTGGATGGTTCTATACTGTTCCACTAAATTTTTATTGTTTCTAATTTTTGTTACACTGCCTCCTTCTTAAGACTGTTATGTACCGTAACAGTGACCCTTGTCGTTGGTGGAGTTCTTTTTGGATTCCAACCACACACCAGGATCTTGACACTAGTGTCTCGAAACACTACCTCCAACATGTTATGTACCACGTGCTAATTAAGCTGGTCTAGCCACCGGCTAACATTCTACTGGCATCGACATAAATTTGTTTCCTTAGATCTCACAATGCCTTCCACAAGTTTTCATAGGGTGGCTTTTGATGGGATAATGATTTCATAACAAGGTACCTTGGTGATAACGGCATTGTAGGTGACAGGCCTTTCCAATTTCTCGCTCTTGCTGCTGTATTTCTTCTAAGCCACCATACCCTACTTAATCTCAACTGCGATGCCACAGGACATTCGTACGTCTTTAGCAACACAATTGGTCAAGGGGTATTCTTCTGGAACATCAAACAGATATATGCATTCCGCAGTGGTAATCCCAAATCTAGCTTTGTGATATCTCGAATAGGTTGACAGAAATTCGGTAAACAATTGTTCGCTATTTTGGACTGCTAATTCTTCTAATTGAAAATGGTTCGCTCTTTGCTCACATTCTTGTTGTTCCGGCTCTGCATTCCTCCCCTAACTGCATTCGTCTTTTACTTCCATCATCATTTTTTAGGGCTCTTTTTAAAAGGCCATCCTGAACTTGCAAGGAGACCCATTGGGGCCAATATGCTTTAACAATAGGATTAAATGAGGCCATTTCCAACCTGGTATTCCGACTTTCATTCTTCCATTTTAATAGTACCTTCAGGTCTGGGTCATTTTCTTGATCTTGTTTGACATTATCTGGTTTCCAGTCATTGTTATTTACAGTAGTACAGTTGACAAGAGGTTTTTCTACTTTTGCTTGCAATTTTCTGTGCAAGGCCATCTTGATAAAGCATTAACATTTCTATGATTTCTTCCGGTATTATACTCAACTTCAAAGTCATACTCTTGTAGCCGTTCAATCCATCTTGCTGTTTGGCCTTCTGGATTCTTACACTCTAGGAGCCATTTCAACGCTGTGTGATCAGTTCCCAATAAGAAATTTAATCCGTAAAGGTATTTATAAAAGTGTTCAACAGCCTTTATCATGGCTAGCAATTCTTTGCGGGTAACACAATAATTCCGCTCAGGTTTGTACAATACTTTGCTAAAATATCCAATTACTCATTCTTGTCCATCTTGGATTTGCAATAGCATTGCACCGATGCTGACATGGCTAGTATTGGTATCTAAAATAAATCTTCCCTCTATTGTAGGCTCACTGAATATAGGTACAAATGTTCGTTTAAGTGTTTCAAATGACTCCTGGTAGCTATTGCTCCATAAATGTGGTTGGTCTTCTTTAGTAAGTTTTGTAAGTGGTTTTGCAATGTCTGCATGTACAAATCAACAATAGTAAATGCATAACCCCAAAATGCTTCATAATTCATATTTATATTTTGGTTGTAGCCATTCTTGAACGAACTGAATTTTCTTTGGGCCAGCTGCCACTTCTTTTTCAGAGACCACATGACCCCAAGTATTTCACTTTATTTTGAAACAAGTTGCACTTTTTCAGACTAAGTTGTAGATGTACATTCCATAGTCTTTGAAATACCTTTTCGACATTTTACATGTATTCATCAAAAGTTTTTCCTATAACTATGACATCGTCCAAGTATACTAAACATGTTTGCCACGACAACCCCCTCAGGATCAATTCCATTAGTCTTTCAAACGTCGCTGGTGCATTGAGCAAGCCAAAAGACATCATGGTGAACTACCAGAGACCAGATCCAATGGAGAATGCTGTCTTTTCCCGATGTTCGGTCTCCAATATTTCCAAATGTATTGCATTCTTCAAGGCCCATTTGATGTTACGTTGATGTTTGGAAAGCTAAGCATTGAGGTAGCTCTATAGGAAGGAATTGCAAAATTAAATTCAGCTAGCGCATGTACCATGGAATGTCATTAAACCTGAAGACCAAGTGGGCTGTGTAAGATGAGACACCATCCTGATGAAACCATACAAGTCCGGCATTCAATTCTTCAAACTATGGTTCGAAAATTTCTGTGCCATAAAGAGGAAAATAAGTATATTGTTCAAAGTTGATCTAGTTTTTAATTTACCAAATACAAATTGTGCATGTGTTATGTAAAATGGGTCATAGAATAACTTAAACTAATTTCTGTAAACCGAGGAAAAGAGGACTAATTCGATGCACAGAGGAAAAAGTTCAAAAATCACAATTTATTAGTAGTGTTGTTCATAAGAGTAGTTCAAAATACAACTATATAACGCTTAACTAGTGAGATAAATATCACAAACTTCGTTTATCATTCATGAAAATAACCAATAAAATAGTCATAAACAAGAATCAAAGTGTCAATTGAGTTCTAACATTATTAATGGTTACATCTCCCTCTTCAATAGTCAGCTTTTTCTCTTTCTCCGCAACAATGGCCATTTCTTCAAGAGCCATTTGTTTCCAAGAGTTACAAATTTCTTTATACAGCATTTGATAAGTTCTTTAAGACATGCAAGGAATTTCAAGTCTCGATGTAATTTCCTGTAAATGTGTATGACCCATGGCGATTTTCATAATGGCAAGAAGTGAATTTTTATTTATATTTATATTCTCAACATGATTGCAAAAGTTACATTTCAATGCAATAGTTGATGCAAATCCATATTCCAACAACCTTCATAGTTTTTAATGGGCAGCTCAAATGAGGTGTATGATCTCTGGCTAATTTCAAAACCTTAAATATATGCAGAATGTCAATAATTCTCCAACCTTTCAGACACGACTCTTCTTCCTTTGTATTGTTAGGCATGCATTCTTTGATGTTAGAAGCTGAAATTTTTGAAGAATTGCTTTGGACATACATTCTTCGACTTTAGAAGAAGCTGAAATTTTTGAAGAATCGCTTATTGCTTCAGTTGAACTGTATATTATATTTTCTGCAGTACTTGTTGTTAAAGTAGTTTTCTTTGAATAATTTTTCGGACTAAGAGTATGTTAGCATTATAATTATTATACAGGGTGTTTCAAATATAAGGAGCATCCTTCCTAAGAGTCACAAATGGTGCTATATAAATAAACTATGAATTAACTTTCAGACTAAGAGTATGTCAGTATGATAATTATTATACAGGGTGTCTCAAATATAAGGAGAATCCTTCCTAAGAGTCACTAATGGTGCTATATAGAGCCCAAATAAGACAAAATAAAGCTTCTAACCTAATAAAAAGAAGTCGTGATTTTATTAATTTAATTCTCGCCTATTACACGCCTTTATGGAATTGAAAAAGAGTTCAACTAAGCATTGACCCATGTATAGTAATCTGTACTATAAACATGTATTGCATTACGAGGGCGGTCTGATTATTGAGGTAACTAACATAGGGATGGTACCATAATCTATGCATGCTGTCATTTATCAAATCTATCATATGTTATAAGACAGCTGTCAAAGTTTTAGCCAAATAGGTTGCATCCTTTGTCTTCTACAGTTGTTTTGTGAATATGGATAAAAGAGAATTTCGTGCTGTGATTAAACATTTCCATATCACCAGGAAAAAACCTAAAGAAATTAAAGAAGAGTTAGATAATGTTCACGGCAAATCTGCACCATCATTTAAGACAGAATGTGGCCGTACGAGTACCGAAGATAAAACAAGATCAGGATGTCCGAAAGAGGCTACCACTGACGAAATGATCACCAAAATTCATGATCTTGTTTGAAATGATTGTCGATTAAAGGTGCATGTGATAGCAGACAGTATGGGTATATCTAAAGAACGTGTTGGTCATATTTTACATGAACACTTGGGTATGAGAAAGCAAGATTGGTGCCATGTCTACTAACTGTGGAGCAGAAACAAATGCGTGTAACAATGTGCAACAATCCCGCTGAATTTTTACGTCGATTTATTACTGTTGACGAAACGTGGATACACCACTATACCCCCGAAACAAAAATTCAATCCAAACAATGGGTAGAAGCCGGTTGCAGTGCACCGAAGAAAGCAAAAGTGGTTCTATCAGCTAACAAGGTTATGG
>JAHWXV010865831.1:0-11074 GCA_024586415.1 Phrixothrix hirtus
TTTTTCAGATACGCGTGTGATTTTCTTTTATACTTTAGTGCTTCTACGTAATTACTACTTAAATGTCAATACTTGTTCTTGAGGAAGATGCTAGATCTCGATTTCGTTCTAGTATCGTTCCGATTACATCTTTAATATAAAGATTTCGGTCTCTTTAAGACCTTACATCGCTTTTAACCTAAACAAAAGTGTAGCGCCCATTGAACTTAATCACTTCTGAGATACTACGATAAGTAATGCAACTTAATAGCTACTTTCTGTTCTGTTTCTGACGAGTGTAGTGGAAGACCAAAAAGAACATCGGACCTATCCCTACTCTGCCGATAACTTTAGAGCTAGACGGTCAAAGATTTTTTTGTCACGTTTCTAATAAATACACTCATTCTAACTGCTACGTGGCAAAGTTACAATTAATTTGTTATATCTATGAATATAGAGGAAGTTAAATCCGCCCCAAACTCAGCTCTTGAAATATGCAAGGTGTGGAAATTCAACACATCAGAGAATTGCTATTACAGCAGTAAGGTTAGCTTGTAAATCAAATAAATAAGTTAATTCAAATTCGGTAGTGACATGAAACGAGAAATTTTAAAAGCCATTCAATTAAGTATTTAAGAAATTTGATTTACCTAAATCTACCAAATATGCATAGTTCTAGTATTCATTCAGAAATTATTTTACTTAAGACTCTTATAAAAATGCTGCTGAACACCTTTATCTAGACAACGTCACCTAATTCATTAGTATTAGAGTAAATATTTTAGTAACAAAT
This sequence comes from Phrixothrix hirtus, assembly GCA_024586415.1. Classification (NCBI taxonomy): domain Eukaryota; kingdom Metazoa; phylum Arthropoda; class Insecta; order Coleoptera; family Phengodidae; genus Phrixothrix; species Phrixothrix hirtus. The sequence continues at coordinate 773 of JAHWXV010865831.1, forward strand.
ATTTTATTTTCTGTAAATATATAAGACTTCGTCCTTGTAAAGTGATAACGCCCAAACGGTAAGTTAAATATCTTTAATATTATCTAATTTAATCATTCCACTAACTTCTTAATTGTTTTTTATTATTTTGTTGCTTTATTTTTACGCATCACATGCAAATGATATAAATATTATTTCGTGTTTAAAACATAAATTTTAAACTAACATTTGCATTTGTTGGTGAAAATGGACAAAGCTTGATTTTAACAATAAACCCTTCGAAGATATTTGTTGTAAGTGTCACTTAAGCCGCACGAAACAGCAAAACGAAGTTAGTTTTCCGTTAACCTCAAATTAAATAGAAAGCCGCTCGATAAACCAAATACCTGTTAGTAAATCAATTACACCATCGCGGCCAAAAAACAGCCCAAATAGTGAACGCTGGTGCCTGTATCAATGCCGTAGATCTGTCCAATATGCTTTAGGAAAATTGAAGTCCTAACTTGAATGCGTGAACGCCATATACCTCAAGCCAAAGGCACCAAAAACAGTGGTTCTATTTTCAATTAGACAACCTAACTACCAATTTCGAATAGTAGCTATGAAGAATTTTATTAATTTTACACATAATCTTGATAAATTGACAGCAAATAATCTATTCTTAGGAGAATCATACTCAAAATCTTCTGCTTTAAGAACAGGCTTTCTTTTAGATGTTATTTTCTAATGACGTTGATTTGCAAACCAATCTTACGTAATATTCCCTTACCACGTAACTAAATGCTAGGAAGTAACGTTTCTGATAGCAACTGTAAATCAATCCCAAAATTCTCGGAGAAAGGTAATTATTGCAATAATTAAATCAGTAATACTGGTAACATGTTAGTACTGAATGTATTTTAAATGTCAGATAATATAAAACAACTTTGGTCTTAAGAATTACGTTTTTTTTACAATTTGTGCCACTTTACCACGGTAGTGGCTAAGCAAAATTGAACGAGGAAAAGCGAATAAGAACGAAAATAAAATCATTGCATAATATTTGGTTACCAGTGAATTTATTTAATACGTTCGGAAGGAAAGCCAGTAAGGAAGAAAATGTATATATTACTTTTCCCTTAAATTAAGTTCTCCCTGCGAAAATTAATGGAGATTCACAACCATTATTCCAGTAAGACAGCCAGCGGCTTCAGACCGTACAGAGACTGGCTATGGTCCTGAATAGGATCGAAATACAGGTAGTTATCTGCGGAGGCGTATCTTCGTTGAGAGAGTCAAATTTTCATCGAAGTAGAACAAACTGGTTGGTTGAACGCTACAGGAACGCATCAGATGGTTTCACATCCAATAAATTCGGGGAGGATTCCAGTGTAAAGAAAGACAGTAATATAAAATTAACCCTTAAGGTCGAACGAAAGATATAACTTACACTATTTATATGAAACAAATACGTGACAGATTGGGGGTCAATAGCAGATTTTCAAACGAAATTTAAATCCCCAAATGGAAGTGCAGCAACACTTGATCCAATTATTCAATGCTTCGCACTACATATCACACCAAAGCTACAACAAACGCCGCAGAGGTTATAAAATATAACGCACTGAAATCGTAGAAATTTACTACATATACTTAGGTATTGTTTTAAAACTCTATTAACAATAAGAAAGCAACTAGAGTCACGTCATTAAAATTAATTCCGAAACGTTGCTAGTATCAGTAAAACCAGGGCAACCGCACACGAATCTGGTAAATTAAATTAAATCCAAGCAAATGGCTGTATTTAGCAAAAATATATACTGCTTCAAAAGAGAACGTTGCAAGTGTTATATTATGAACGGGCGTGTTCTTTTCCGTAGCTTCCTTAAATCGACTACAAATGTACACTGATATTAGTAAAACATGTTCGTACTGCCTTTGTTAATATCATGTACCCATCTGCGCACTGGAGCGATAGACGTTACTTTCTTAAACTTATATTGTACTGTTATTATTTCTAAATTACCTTAACGTCGCTTTTTCAATGATTAAAAGCATAGACTTTATAATGCTAATTTAATACCTCGACAGTGTTATCTACAGAGCTCGAAGAACATCATCAAAGGCTCACAATCTACCTGTTTCTATTTTCATGTGCACGGCTATTTTCTTCAACACCCTGAAATTGTATTAACGGATTGGAATTTTCAAAGTCTAAAACCACATCATCTTTAATGGTCATAAAATCGTCCCGCATAGTTCCCTTTACCTTCACCTTCATTTTAATATCTTTCTTGATTAGTGTTACCTTTTGAACAGTTGGACCAATAAACGTCGCCAACAGTAAATTTAAAACATTTATTTGGTTTTCTAACATTAATGTAATGATGAATCGAGTGTCTGCAGCGGCAAACAAACAAAAATTCGAATTGTTTTCATATCCTAGTTATATTTATCTTTTCAGAACATCGGTACGAACACAGCTGAGTTTCCTTATGTAAATTATTTTATAAAGTGGGTAAGGAATACCTCTGCATACGAAGCCTATTTACCCACCCATACCTGCAAGGATCGCAGTGTGTTCCTTGCACACGGCTGTATTAGTTACCCACTCCTATCAAGGTTAATTACTAGTTTTGGAATAAACCTGTGAGATACCCATAAAATTTTTAACAATATTTTATTAGGAACGCTATATTAAACGAACAGACTAATAGGATCCAGATTAACAATATACGGAATTGCGAGATCGATAATTGTATGGAATTTTAAACTTTTGCTGATTTAAAGAGAATGGTTTGTAAATTAATGCCTAAAATTTACCCCTCATAGAGGCATATACTTGTGAAATTACATATTACATAGCTTGTATACGCGATGAAATACAGAGATCCAAGGTGACGTATTTCAAAGTAATCAAGTATTTAAAAGTTTGGTTGTTTTTACCCTTTACACTTTGGATTTTACAATATACGCTCAAAATGACTGCTCCGTTGGGTAATATATCCACGAACTCTTCTTGACGTGTTTGAGGAGCATACATACACTGAAGTTGTTAATCTCTGTCGTTATGTTCAACTTTATTTCTTGCTGTGTGTGAGGGCTGTTTATATAATACTTTCCTTTAAGTTAACTCTACACGAAGAAATTTAGGGACATCAAATTGAGTGAAAGTGAGGTGCATGGTCCTTTAGATGTGATACGCTTAGAAAACAAGATAATACGCTTACCAAACAATACGTACGAGAAATGCATGGTTTTATTGGATATGTGACCTGTGGTATCGTCTTACCGCAACCAACAATCACGTTCATCGTCTTCAAGATGTGCAACAAACATTGTAGTTGTGCCTTGATTCACAACATTTTTCAATTTAAATTAAAGGAAAATAGGCCACACTATTCGACAACGGGATACAGTGGAAGGGGTTTCATTCAACACATATGGTTTTTCAGTCGACCAAGTTCTTGTTTTGTTACTGTTCACGTAACCACGAAGATGAAACAACGGCTCATCAGAAATGAACGCATAGCCAAGATTTGAGATTTCATGGTTCTCAACAAATCATCGGGCTTCTTCAGTTGCTGAACATCGTGAAAATGGTACGCTCGCAAGCGTATATGCTTTATCGCTCCCTTCAGAACCTCGATAAGAAATCTGAGAATGCGCTGATAGTCAGTAGGGCACAATTTGGACTTATGTATTTAAACGCAAAATTGTGCTTCCAGCAGGACTTGACCCCAACCAACGCCTTCCTCGTAAAATTTTAGTTATTAAATATGCGGGTTTCAACTCGACCGCACCAGTACAAACGAAGTATGGAAATAAGTGTATTTTCTGCGAATTAATTTGCAGGCACAGCGGCGTGCCTACGTTAAACAGAATTAATAATGTCATCACGAAAATTGTTTAGAGTAGGTGATCGTGTTTACAATAAAGCTACCAACTTTGACAAGTCAAGTGAAAATAAATGGGGTGCGTCACTTTTCGGCTAGAATCATGAAAGTGCAGTTTATGGTAGTACCATTACAAAAATATTTACGGCTCAATTACGATCAGCTTATGAGATTTGGAGCACGAGCTGATTCATATTAACATTGGTTTATTAGAGAAAATTGGCAAGCGGTTATTTTTTTATTTTTATTTCAATCAATAGTAAATTACGATATCCTTAATTCTAGAAATTTCCGAGTCTATGCAACAAAACACGGCAACAAGAATTTGGTGCTGGAACAGCTACACTATTACGTTTGAGACAACCTTGGGATGAATTCGGAAGAATAGTTGTAGCGGACTCATGGTTTTCTTCCGTAAAAGCGCAACGAACGAATTATACAAAAGGGGTCTATACTACGTAGGTATTGTTAAAACTGCAACGAGGCAGTTTCCAATAATAACCCTCACAGTTGAATTCTGATGCAACGATTGTCGCTCAGGCCACTCTTGGTGATAATAGTCTACAAATGACTGCCTGTGCATGGCGCACTAAGAAAATTCATACCTTCCTTGGGTCATGGGGAACAACATTGGAAAGGTTGCCTGTAAAGAAAATTCGAAGGAATAAAGAACCCAAAAATATGTATACGAAGTTGCAAGCATAAAAATGGTGGAAAAATATTTTAAAGTGCTCCCTCAATTGATGTTTTCAATCACTTACGTCAGGCTGGGTTGGGATTGGAGGAAGTGTTGAACACACAACATTGGAAGCATAGAATGTATGCTTGAATATTGGGAATTATGGAAACTAACGTATATTTGGCTTACAAATATTTTAAGAAAGATCTACAACAACCCATGGAGAGGTTTACTTGTCGAGCTCCAGGTCAGATTTAACATAATTTTGTAGCGTTGAGCATCGTATTCGAGAAATAGGGAGGTCAAAAAGAAAATGTGTCGTCTGTTTAAAAGTAAAAAGGAATACAACGAAAAACCAGTTATTTTTGTAAATCATGTAATTACGTGCTCTGTACCCCCACCTACTGGCCGAGACTGGTTTAGCTACCACATCTTAAATATAGTACCAAACTAATTCAAGTTTTCGTTTTGTAATTTTTGTCTTGTCATTTCTAATAAAGATTATTTTAAGCATATGTAACCTTGTGAAATCTTAGTATAGATTACACAATTATATAATTCCAAAATTTTTGTTTTAACCCATTGCATTACAAAGCAAATACAGTTTTTCTTTATATAATGCCAAATTAGATATAAGAAAACTACTATAAATGTTATTTTTTTATTGTTTTTATAATAAAATAAACTTATTCTTCTAATTGTTGTTTGTTGTAATTCTACGCCCATGGAAAATCTGGCCGTACTTCCAGAAGGTAGAGCATCCTGCCAACAGAACTAGATTAATAAAAACTCAGCATCCTTCCAGCACGACAGACGTTATTGTGAAACTGTCCTCCCGGAAGAAGCTTCCATGAGGACAAATGCTTGGACGTTCTATCATTAAACTTGTTGAAGGTAAACGCCGCCTCATATTAGTTTAGTATCATGTGGAATGGTGCAACTCCCAGTTTCCTTGTTGTCTGCAACTAATCCGCATTCTCGAAAGCGTCTATTAACCTCGTTATGATTGAATTGTTAGACGATGCCTTATCCGGATATTTGCTAAGAAATTCGTCTAGAACACGTGCATAAGAACGACTGGAAAAAATAACGTTCATCAACACAAACTCGTTGTTCTTGGGAAAACGACATGTTTACGGAATAATAAACTTAGCAGTACTGCAAACGTGATATGACTAATATATACCAAAATCGTAACTAAGTTTGTTGTAGTTCATACCTTGTGGTAATCGATAGAACTATTTCAACTACAGTACTATTTACAGACACATTTATTTTAATGTGCGCGTCTTTGGGATCTCTTTGTAAAAGCAAAAACGTTTAGGGAACGACAGTAGTTTTACTGAGTCTAAATTATGTAAACAAAATCATTAGTACCGGTTGACAGGTTTTAAGGGTCAGACCTTCGAACATTTAAAGTTTTGTTGTGACTTCTTTAGTACTCACATAAAAATTCCAAAGGAAAATTTACTAAAACTTTGAGTGTGAAGATCTCCCTTCATGGCGAGTTTGAACCGATAAAGACACATACCATATACCTTTTTTCATTCTTTCCCTGTAGCAAATTTCATCGAAGTCGGAGTTGCACGCCTAGGACGGTTTCCTTGTTAGTGACCTAAGTAACGTGTATCCCAGGAATCTTGGAATCAACTCTCCACAGGGCTTTGACACACACGTCGACAATTATGAAAATAACATTCCAGAATAAATATCTTTTGTTCTTGTGTGAACATTCTGATAATCAGTGATAACTAAGAAAATTTACGTTTATTGGCTATTCGTTTTGACGTTTTAATTTTAATATTGTCTCATTTAGATTGTATCCTATAATATTAATGAATAGAAGATGTTGGATTTGTTTATTGCTTTTTAGATCTATCTATTTAAATTGTGCTTGGAAATGTTAAAAATACTATTTCTACAAATTACATTTTCTTTGTAAAAACTGTTTGGGTACCGTTGATCTTCCATATGTGGATGAAGGTAATTGTACCTGGACTCATTATCGTTGTTGATTACCGGGGTTAGCAGTGTCGCTAACTATAAATAAATTACTGTATTTGCGCAATTATAAGGTTTTAAAATTTTTTCAGTATTCAAACTGTTCCCGACTTGTTATTGATACTAATTCAGAGGGATAAACCCCTTTGTTCGGCGAATTAATGTACTGTGTCGCTAAATTATTACCCGAAGATAATCTCAGTATGCGTTCCTTTATTTATTTACTTTTAAATATGTGGGTGTCACCAAAACCTCTATTTTATTTATGAACTGTACCTGATAAGTAACAAAAGTTTTGAATTTCATACATTTATTAAATATCAAATTTAAAACACATATGTATAAAAAAATACAAATAAATTGTTACATACAACTACTACAAATACCGTTATCTAAACAAATTTCAATGACCTGTTGCACTAGGCGCCTTTAAATCTTTAAGAATCGCTTGCAGAAAAGAGAATTATAACGAGAATTAGCGAATCCGATATTAAATTATATCACTGATTACTTAGGCAATGAGTTGTAGAAAGTAATTTTAAAACAAAATTACGTAATTCGAAATTTTAGTAAATTCGATGTAATATAGTTGTGAACACTCATCTATTTTGTTATTTTTTGGTTATGGGCTTATGTATTTTTAAAATCTGTCATATTAATTTGTGAGGTTAGAGAAAGGTCTTTTTTAATTTTTTTAATTTTTACACAGATTGAAGATAAATTTGTATTTACAGTGTTTGGGTAATGTTGCAAAATAAAAAAGGACAAATGTGCAAATTATTCTGAAATAGAAAAACAAACATTTTCAAATGGACATCATGGTAAATTTCAATAAGGTTTGTTCCGTCACGAATATCCTTGATGTAGGCAAATCTTCTTCTACCTCACTCTTCAAACTTAATAAAGAAGCATCAGACATTCTATGATATTTTTAAAAATTGATTTTTGGTATTTGTCAATCATGATATTAATTCAAAATTACTTACACTTCAATAATTGCTCCTAGGAATATAGCAACAAAATCTGTTTGAATATTAGCGATAATTACAAGAAATTAAACATACATATCCATTTAATTCCCTGATTCCTCGAATTACTATAATCTCGATTTACAGGTACTATAATCTCGGATTATACATTGTTTTGTGCAACTTAAAAACCACAAATCGATGTAAATAAACTCGATTTATAGAACTCAGATTTTATTAATTTAAACCTGGTTTCTGCAACCCGTTTTGATGTTTAATTCGGATTTTGACGGGAAATCTAGGATTACAAATTAATTCTCGTTTCTGCAACCAGCCCTAAATTGCCCAAATTAGCATTTTGTTTGACCTTTTCTAAAAGAGATCCAGCTGCAGGAATAAATTTGTTATAAGTAAAATTTACAATACTTTAGCTTTAAATTAAGACGTTGTTAAAATTTGTTGAAAACTTCATTTAAAAAATTTTAGTTCTAAAATTTTAAAGATTTTCACTTACCCAGTAAGATTTTGATTGTTGATAGTATCATGTGATTAGGTGATAATTTATTTTCTTTCTGTTGATTTCCATGCCAATTTGTGTACTACTTGGTAAACTCTACGATTTCTACTTCTTACGAGGAGCGTGATTCTACATGTAGCTCCCGTTTTATAAAATTATATTAAATTTTATTAATTTGTTGACGGCGATCCCTACACTTTAATTTGCGGCTGTTATCAATCAGAGGTATTATAGGTTTCAAATTCTTGGATATTTCCGCGAGCAGTGATTTATTCGAACTTTACATATTTACCATAAAAATGATCTACTTGCGAAGTTTTCACTTGTTGCTTAGATTCATCACCGTGTGATCTACGTAAATAAGATTAATTTTTTTCTAACCTTCTGCTTTTATAACTTTTTAAATTCCCTATCTACTGTTTCACTGGTCAATCAAAACGATCTTAAATTTAAAAAAAACCCTATGTGCGTGCCTTATTGAAAAACCATTTGAAGTTCCGTTAGATATTTGCGTCCTTTTCGTAACGTTCCGTGTTTTACAGTTTAGGTTACTAAAGTATATGACACCATAATTTTCGGAACATTCCCTACTTTATGTGTTTACTGCTTGCAAGACCTTTCCATGTTGAATATAATATTTGAATATGTCCCTTCGATTTTTAGTTCCTTTTACACTATGGATTATATATCCAAACCAGCGTTTCTTATAACGGTGTATATTTTACGCTTTACTAAATTTTTATTTTATAGTCTGAGAACTACGTTTTTAACCTAGAAATACTGTTAGGTAATTTCTACACAAAGTAATATTTTAGAAATCTAAAATGGGTGATAACTTATTTCAATTTTCTAATGTGAGGTCTGAGTAATTTTTACACATGTTAATTACGAGAGTCTAGCATAGTTTATGAGATAAGCGCGTTACTTTGATTTCAACCGCAAAACGGTTTGAACGTTCGATATATCCATTCTCAAATATAGTGTCCTAGATGCAATTCGTTAACTTCATGTGTCCACTTGAATTTGATTCAAGGCAGGTTTGTTACTTTATTGACTAGTAAAAACTTTCAAGTTTCTATAGCGTATGCTATTTTTCATAGTAGTCTTTTGCTTTGGCTAACCCGCTACTAAGGGATAGCGAGATGCCTTATGCTAAGTATCGATTTCCAGACCGATTTCGTGCCGAATAACAATAACAAGAGTCTTGGAGAAGATTCGGACACCAGAGGCTAAGACGGTATCGATCAAAGGAGATCAAAGTCTAAAGTTGAATATGCGTCTACTATTTGGAATCCATATTAGTTGCCATAAGAATAAAATTAAAAAATTACAACCAAATACTTCTAAAATTTATAGCTTTCGAAATTTATGGTTACTAGCCTGAAAGGGGTATTCCTTATAATGTCCTAATGGAAAGATTTAATATTATCTCCTTAGATAAACGTAGAGCATGTGCATCTTTGTATTTCTTGTATAAACTTGTTCATAACAGAAACGACTCTTCTAAGCTCTTTAATTAGCTAAATTTCAAATTCCAAGAAAAAACGTTAGAAATAATATTAGACTTTACAATCTAATAGCTAAATCAAATCTTAAGTTAAACTTGCCCACGTGCCATGGGTATCAATACAATTTCCAAATATTGTGATTTAAATTATGGCAAACTAAAAACTCTTATAGATATAGCCATAGAAAAATTTAATAACTAAGCCATTTGTTAATTTTATTAATTGTTTGTAAATATAATTAGAAACGTTTATAAATTTTAGGTATCAATGACGTTTTGATGTTTACAATAATTTATTTATAAGAAATTTAATTTAATTGTTCTGTTAATGGATTTGTGTTGAACAATAGAGCTATTATTATTATTATTATTATCTGGGGTACGTCACGTTTAACCATCTTCGTTTCGACCATTTTTGTTGGATGAGACCTCCTCCTCTGGGACATGTTGAGAAAACGTCAATTATATCTTACCGTAACAACCGTTTTTAATGTCAGTACTTGATAATTCTTGCATTTGGAGGATAAGAAGAAACGCCGCATATAATCCATTTCAGTAGTCCATTTCATTGTCAACTATGAATGAATAAAGCACTTAATTATATTAAATTAGTTTCAAGTTTAAAGTAGCATTTCCTATTGATTTCAAAATTTTAACTTTTGAAACATTGTAAAGCATTAAATATTTATGGAAACTTTCACAGTTAGTATTCATAATTAAAACAATTTTTGGTTTAAACTGCGTAACTTTAATTAAAAAATTAAACGTTTCGAAAA
>JAHWXV010866037.1:0-15917 GCA_024586415.1 Phrixothrix hirtus
TTTTTTTTAATTTATCAATCACAAGTACATGTTAATTATACGCAAATTAGCGAAAGGATTAAAAATAATAATCATAGTATACTAATTATGCTAAGTACACCTATTATACCAAGTACACCTATTATACCAAGTGCAACAATTACACCAAGTACAAAAATTTTACCAAGTACAACAATTACACCAAGTACAACGGCAAAAAGGGTTAATCATCATCGCCATATGCTAATCGTAATAATTATTATAATAATAACAAGCATACTCATTATCACAAATACGTTATTACCATACATGCAAATTATCAATCAATCACAAAAGAATTAATCATATGCAAATTATTCTTCTTCATCATAAGTACAGTAATAAGTACACACACTCATTATTACAACCGCAACCAACGTCGGCGCGCCATTTTGTTCTCTCCCTTTTGTATTTTCAATCACATGTTGGCACGCCATTGCTATCACTTTAGACACGCCTACTCACTCATTTACATATAACCAACACCTAAGACACGCCCACTTACGTTACAATACACACACGCAACGTTTATTCCCACTAAAATTACATCTCTCTCGCACTACTATAACCTCACTCTTCAAGCTCACTCTAACCAAAAGCCGGAAAACTCCATTTGCGTACACGCCCCATGCGCTCTAGCTCACCCCCACACATACACGCACAATCATGCCTCTCACTAGCTCTCTTACTACTTATTTTATACGCGCAAAGGAAAACTACAGGGGGGGGGGTGGAACAACTCTACCTCGTCCCTCCCCCGCCAACTCATTATCCCTTAACCCTAGATTTATCTAGAACATCAGTAGCTACACTACTGGTTGCTATTGTTCACGACTAGAAATTAATTGCCTTGCTAGTTGAAATACAAGTTTCAATAACGCTAAAATAACCAAAGAATATAATGGCCGGGTATTTATATGAACATCGTCATATTTTATCGAAATTATTAATACTCATCACTGAATAACGTCATTTTGTTTAAATTATTTTGTTAATATTTTATTCATTTTTACTTCAGATACACTATATCCACAACTTACAGAAAATGTGTTTTATATTCTCATTTCAAATACTTCAGTGGTTTTTTTATATAATTTTTGTAATGGTTATTTTTATAAATATTAATATTTCACGAGGCACGCGTATTTCATGGAGGTATTATAATCACAGTTATCAACGAACAGGCATTCCTTTTTATTTTAAGAGCATTATACATGTTACCCACGTATTATACTTTCTTGATTACTATAAATGTATTCATCCATATTTACTGTTTATTATATTGCTTGCAACCTCACAGTAAAGTTCTATAGAAAACGATAGCAATATAATATGCTTTACAAAGTTACTTGAGTAAGATAGAAACAACATTATTAGATGGAGGAAAAGTAATTACAAGTTTCAGCGACTAATATGTAACAGAATTAACACGTAACTCTCTAGTTAGAGAAATGTAATTGCAACGGTGATAAACAAGTAAATATAAGTGTATACTGTTCCCCATTTTAGTGACATATATGTTATAAAAATGTTTTAGGATAGTTAAAATAAGTAGTTGAATAACTTAAGAGTTGTTAATACGTATCAATAACTAAATGTACTGCTTGGGTTAGCTTTCGTTCGGAACCACTAGGTAAACAACGAATCTTCCATAAAATTTATTTTTAGAAACGATTAAATATCTTTTAAGGCTATTATGTAAATTAAATAGTTTTTTAATTAATTTATGAATTCACTTATACATTTTTAATTCTATCCGTATTAACTTATATCTTCTAATGTTTCTATTAAATATTAAATTTAATTGAAACTTTTGTTAATTTCCAAACACTTACATATTCTTTTCTTGAATTTTTATAAATATATTTTTATAAATAAGTTGTATGTGTATAATTAAGGTGACCAGATCTTAAAAAAAATACCGGGCGTCCACATCTTAAACAACACATGCATATATAAATAAGGTCACTTTATAAGGTAATCGACTTCAGATAAAGAAAGGTAGGTAAGTTTGAAGTTCAATATTTTGTTAACCTTTCGGATGACGATGAAAGTATCAACATTTGCCAAACTGTTAAGAATTTGAAATTTTGTTAATAGCTTTAAAAGACAAAACAACAGTCGACTTTGATTTTGTCCATTGGGCTTATTTTAAAAAAGTATATCGAGAAAGTTACATTTGTTTTTTATATCTCTTATAGTTTTCGAGTTTTCCTGTACATAAATTATATTGCAATATATCGCTAAATTAGAATTGCAGCGTTCTAACAGATTATGTTACTCTGGGATATTCGCATTTGAAGTTACAAAATGCTAATATGAATGCATGCATATGGCTATTTTGTTAACTTAATAATTTCTAATAAGGAGTACAGATGAAAATAAGTATGTGGGTTAGTTAGGACCCTTTACGTAAAAACTCTCAGTGTATATAAAATTTCCTGTTAAAGAACTATAATTCTAAAATAGCGATAATCCTAGGTAGTCAAGATATAGACTGACTTACTAATATTGTTTCACTTACATGTATTGTATTATTTCGACAACATACCGTTCAACACAAAATTATGTCAATGTCTTGAAATATATTTTATATAGAATGAATAATCTCATTATATAACAGAAACACGCTTACAAGTTAACCAGATTTAAGGGGTTATATTTCAACACATATTGGCCTTTGAAGCCTCGAACTACATCAATTCACTACAGTTAAATATTCAATATAGGACTAAAGAGTGGAGCATCATTTCTAATGACAATGCAAAAACACAAACTTCATTTTAGCATACACCATAACATATATATTTTTCCGTTGAGCATGAAAACGTTTATTTTAGCATTTGTTCTATTCAAATCGGTCGACTACTTCAATGTGAAATTATTAAAATGGTTGCATACATGTTCAACTTGAGAGTGGATTTACCTCCATGAAATCGTTTAAGTGTAGATAAAAAAATACGGGCCTCTTATATTTTATAATCCATTATGCCATACCTAACTTTCACCAAAATCAGAGTCGAAAAATGAGGGTATTTTCATTGTTAGTCTATCGATTAATTTTTGTTAAGTAGAATATTAAAAATTCTTTAAAATGGTGCAAATTGTATTTGCACTTGCTTGTGATACTAAAAGCTAATTATTCCTCGCCGGTAATTATAGCGTATTTTGGTTCCTTGTTCTTTTTCTGTCCTTTTATGTCCATTTTGGGCATTAGATTCATATTATGTTGCTATTTAACTCATGCACTAAAATAAAGTAGCACACCAGTATTCAATATTTTATTGAATTTTTTCTGTTTACTTCTGTATACCTCAAATTTACAATAAATTTAGTATGGTTATCTGGTATTTTAAATCAAAAACTTTTAATATGGTTTAAAATAGTTCTTGTACTTTTACAATATTACATATTACATCCATTTCTATTATCTGAAAAGGTGAGCCATTTAGATATTCGAATACGGCATTTTCTCTGTCGTATTTTCAGTTTGTTAGTTAGTATAATATTAAACCATTGCTTTTATACTTAAATAATTTTTAAGGGCTATTTCTTAAAGCTGCCAAATTTGTTCATGAACTAATTAAAATTTGGTAGAATTAATGTTTATATAAATGACTTGCTTACTACAAAAGCAGTTACAGAAAATAAAAAATGTTCCAAAGTTAGTATACTTTAATTATAAAATGTTTAGTTAGAAAGCAACAAATTGCGAAATCGCAAACTATGAAACTCCAAATCAAGAATATGTGGTTTTTAAGGATTTGAATATCGCACAATTATTCCGAAGTACTATGAAACTAGGAATATTTATAGTATATATCGCATTATTTAAATTTTTACTGTTAACTTTCTGCTTCTACTTCTACCAAATTTCAAATTTAATGCCTGTATCAGGAAAAACCGGGCGTTTTTGATTACAACCTTAAATCTGAGAGTAACCTAGTCCCAATCGTTGATTTCACCCAAATTACTAGAGAATTTAGAGAATGCAAGGATATACTATAAACTATCCTAAAACAGTAATTTGTATTAATTTAGTTAAGTATTGGTTCATACTATTAATTTCTGGAAGAAGCCCTTTATCTTGGATAATATCAATCTCTTAAGCTGACATATAGATTACATTTTCAATTATAAGTCCTTAGGTGACGAGCAATCAATAGAAAAATATAAAACTTCGTTATATTGTACAAATATTGATAAATAAACAAGGGGATTAATTATTTAATACGTGTAACCAGTGTAACCACTGTGAAGTAAATTTTAAAAATGCCACACAATTAACTGTACCTATTGTGCGATAGACTAAGTAATATTGTTTATGATTTTAATTAATTAACAAATAATAAAAGTTTTAGAAAATACAAGACTTGGGATTATTTGAGCAAGAGAATGGGAAATTTTTCAAAGTTATGATCGAAGATGGTTACATACGAATAAAAGGAAGTAGGTTATTTGTTTGAAAATAAGCAGCAGCAGTAGGATATTACTAAAGAGGGATTATTGATTTTAGGTATATTCTAGTTATAGGAAGTTGGAATTATTTTTTTGATTAGAGATAGATGCTTACCAACAGAAAATATGAAAATAATACATAAAATTATGTAATTCGATTACATTAAACAAAAGTTCAAATCTTGGAAAATATGTAAATTAATAAACAGTGAAGCTAAATCATTTTTAACAAATTAAATGACTACAATTTATATTTAATTTAACTAATGGAGGATAATTTATAATAATCCAAGGAAAGTTTAACCAAAAAAATTAACGAGAAGTGCTTCTTAAATTTCCTGAATTGGACCTGCTGATGTATATAAATATTTAACTGACTTTAATTATGTATTTGAAACATATACTTCACGAATCTTTGCTTTGTTTATTATGTTATTAACAAAATTAAAAAAAAACGAAAACTTTGCTACAGTTAGTACAATAAAGCATATACATTAATTTTTAATTTTAACAGCTATGATTCTGGTGTATCGAATGGTAACATTTAAATATACTTAAAGTAGGTTGTTTTATCTCTTGAAATTAAAAGAATGTCCTGAATTTAGTTATATAAACGTATAATTCAATTTACTGCAGGGACGGGTCGTCAAAAGCTGGAACTGGAAAGTGTTTAGGCATGTCAGGCAAAAATGAAAAATGAAACAAATGTTGCATATCACTGTTGCTCTAAGATGGATTTTAGGTCATCGTTACATAAGGTTTTTCATTTGAAAATGTTGTTTAACTATGAAAAAGGTCTTGTTTCAAGTACACAAATACTCTGTTTTGGACAACCTGTAAGATTAAATGAGGCATCTACAGGAAACTGTGAAATTGGGGTGCCCTTACAAAATGGTTTATTTGAATAAAAAAAAACTTAAGACTGTTTGTCCTGCCACATATTTCGTAATTTCATTTGATATAGTTTTAATTTAATTTATTGAATTCAGTCGCTGACCTTCTATTACAAAGGACAGACAAGAGAACACCGGTTTGGTTACAATAGTAACGAGTTGTATATTTGATTTGAGTTTAACTATATTCAATCAATAAACATAATAACTATTACAGATATTAAGAAATTAAAAGAACATATTAAACTTATAATTCTATTATTTCTAAATAGTATAGAGATAAAGGATCTTCAACAATAGCCTTTATTTTCTACCTGCCTCAGTTTACTACATTTACTGTTATATGTTATAGTATTTAACGAATGGAATTGTCACCTTCTAAAAATTGTTTTATTTGTAAAAGGTTTTGTCGCAAGATACATTTTGAGTAAAGTTAGTGTTTTAATTTCACTTGCTTTACTTAGTTTTGTGGGAATTCCTACTGAGCGTTTTCGGTATTGAGAAAGATTGGCTGCACTTGGTTCCAATCGAATGTTAGACTAGCCTTCGTTACGGAGTCCTATTTTAAATTGATTTTTACAATTTAAATGTTATCTCGGTTATTTTGGAATAAGTTTAATTTTCTACTGGAGATATATCAACAATTATCGTTATTAATTCTTCTGGAATCGCTGGAATCGCTAACGTTATACTGAGAATTTGTAACAATTAAATTGGATGCGATCTCGTGGATTACGACAACTTGCATCTTTTAATAATCGCGAGTTGAATTCACTTAACACTAAATAATTGAAACTAAACTTGTTCCATATGATCACGCACGGTCAAAAATTACGCGGCAAATTGTAATGTTTTTTGTGGGATCCCCTTATTGCTTTGGTTGTTAAGATAACGAAGTTTATTTCTATAAACAATCGATCATATCTTCCCATTTTTAAACTGACTCGGTATTTTTACATTTCGTACTATTTTCCATTATAATTCACAGGGTTGGTACTTGTACTGATTGAAAGGTTGTAAAATTATAAACTCCTTCCACGTGATTTTAGCATCTTGGCTTATTTAATTTTGGAAGGTTTCCTTTTAGCGGGCATTTTATTTATTTGTGTCATTCATTTAAGCTACTTAAATATACATACAACATTTACGTCTTGTGGGTATGTTTTTAGCAATGTCTTTAAATATGATGTTTAATAAATTTTGTACGTAGATCGTATCAAAGCGTGAATTATAATGGTTAATTTAATTTTCGATTGAGATAAAATCAACAGCACTAAACAAACAAAAAAACATATAATTGTCTTTATTGTTTTAGAACAGAAATCATAAAAAATTAGTCATCTCCATCGCTAGTATATAAACATAGTTCGTCCGATCATCTACGTTAGCTACTACTGTCATGAAAGACACTTAGTGTGGCTGCAGCTGAAATGTTGTAAATGGGCGGGAAAACAAAATAGGACAAGTTGCTTCCTTCATGCAAGGCTAATAAGCACTAAGCTTTTACATGAATACTTCATTTATTGAGATTTAACAACACTGCAATGTTTTTGAAACAAACAATAGTGGTTTACTCGTTAATATAACCTCTCTCATAGTATAGTGCAGGTAAGCCGAGAAGAGCGTCTTCCGTTGAGCACAGATTTCCTTTTTTCTAAGAAATATAGAAACGGCAGGTATGAAATTCCTGTAGAAGCTGTGAAGATTTCAATTGTTATAAGTACGCCTCTTTCGATCTATGTTAAACTGCTCCTATGCTTTCTATTACTAACCGCTTGTACTTTAAAGGGCTTCTTGAGCACTGTCAAGATATTAGTCCCATTCAAATTGTTAATTTCGTTGAGTGAGTTTATATCTCTTATAGAATGACTATAACAAATTAAGCAACTTCTGAACTGCCTGACCTTTAGCATTTTGCACCAGCTATTGATGTTTGTAAGCTCACGTAAAGTTAGTAAAGGATGGCTAGTAAGAAAACGATAGATCGCTCCTTCTCAATTATGTTTATTTTAAATGCACGAGAAATATTTTCTTCTTAGATAATTCAAATGCTAGTGTCCTTAAATTTGTTTAGGTTAGACTGAATAGTGTTTCCAATTGCTTTCGTTGGGTCCCTGAAATAACAGTTTTTTATCATTCTAGCCTTTTCTTAGCAATTGCTTCAAAAGGCAATCTCTTCTGTCAGCTTTCGGCCACTTTTATTGCCAGACTAGTTTAAGGAACGATATCGGCTTTAGAGACTCTTTTGAAGCTCATTTCAAACCACAAAACTGCTTGGTTGTTCCAACTATACTTGTATTGGACCAGCTACGCCTTTTAATTTTCTTTTGATATCATCCCAGGTAACACCTGAAAATAAGATTAGTTTTTCGGTATGTCTATTTTTGTTTTAAATTAAAAGCCAAGATAATGAAAATTTCTTCTAGTGCTAACTTCTCAGTTACAACTCTATCTTCCCTAGGTTTTAGGTTTACATAAAAAATTGTACAAAATATGATGGAGGTAATTCTTTCAAAAAATATCTGGCACAATAGATATTAGAGTATTACAGTTTAAATTTAAAATTAAACATTTTATAAATTATGCACCCACTTAAAACCTTAAATAAACAGCATGTAATAGAAATAACATATTTGAATATATATTTCTAAAATTTTAGGGCTAGTTCAAAATGAGAATGTTCCTGTTTTAAATTACACATATTGTCACCATTTGAACAGATTATGACCTAATTTGGAAAAATGGTGTGCTTTCACCCATGCGTGAGCTAAAGTATTGATTGAAATTTTAAAATAATATCTTGAAGTTATATAAAGTAATTCTCTACTCATCACAATTGATTCTCTCCATATTACTCGAGTAGGTGTCAATAAAGACCGAAGCAAAGTT
This sequence comes from Phrixothrix hirtus, assembly GCA_024586415.1. Lineage (NCBI taxonomy): Eukaryota > Metazoa > Arthropoda > Insecta > Coleoptera > Phengodidae > Phrixothrix > Phrixothrix hirtus. The sequence goes on from JAHWXV010866037.1 coordinate 8,259, forward strand.
AAAAGATTTTAACATTAAACTTTCAAAAGTTTAAAACGTTAACTAGCATATGTTTGTGCAAACGATTCAATTCTAATTGGTGTAATAGTCGCCAAAGAGAGTAGTATCGTACTTTGGCACAAAGTCTATTCCAACTTAATAACAGACTTTCATATTAGAAGATGCTCCTCGTTCTAGTTTATTATGGATTCACCTACAAACAGTGTTTTGTACGTCACGAAAAATCTGTCGTAAAAGCTACAAAACCCTATATTTAAACTTGCAGTAGAATAACATTTATTAGAAACATAAAGTTAGTTAACAGCTCCACCTACAGTTGATTTTAAGAACATTTATGGCCTTTCTATTTAACCAACTGTAAGTTTACTAAATGACGAATTAAAATACACTTTTGAGCGCAGTTGTTAACTAGCTTCATATTTCTAGTAAATTTTATTTTACTGAAATTTTAAATATAGGGCTTTCTCGCATTTGAAACTGACTTTTAGTATTGCTCGCATGTGGTGTCACAATACTGTTAACGTAAATCCATAATAAACTAGAAGCACCAGCATCTTTTAATACGTACGAAAGTCTGTTTCTAAGTTGGAAAAGAATTTTAACAGCACTCATCAGAGAAAAACCAAATTACCTACTATAAATGGTGTATTGAATTGTTTTTCCTTATACCATTGTGCGTATCATTGGTATTTTTTTTGCGATTACAGAATTATGAGATAAAAGTCGCATCTATTAGTTATAAAAGCAAGTCTAATTGAATTCGGGGTAGCCTTAAGAACTACAAAATCAAATATACGTAATTTTTCCAACTATTTCTATTTAAACCATTAGTTGAGCATTTACTTTAAGCATACCTAAACTTGTAAGTTCCTAATATTCTCAGAAGTTAGCAGTTACATGCTTTATATAAAGCATACTACAGCATAGAATTGCAATTAATATAATGTGTCCTTAAAGATTCATGTAGTGCGTGCAAAGAAACATCAATTACTTATACCTTTAATTTAAACATGGGATTAGTCATTGTCGGTCAATATAACACACTTAATCGTTCGCTTGATCAACTCAGCATCATGACTCTACAAGTTATGCTTATCGGAGTATATTTTTAATTTGCATCAACTTTGAACTTCTGCGACAGTAGATAAACAAAGCTAAATTTCCGTAAGCGATGTTTTCCCAGCAATAGAATTCCTTAACATCACATTCTTAGATTTTAAAACCATTTTAATCAGTTGAATAGCATTTTTAGTAATTTTACTATTTTCGTTAATTTGTACAAAATTATAACCACAAAAATTAACATGCCATTAAGTAAATACCTCAGAAGTTGATTGATATAAACCAAAAACATGTTAGCTATTACAGAAATCTAATTTAATAGTTGTAATACAATTTGCAATGTTAATGGGCTAGTTATTATTATTATATATTAAATATTTCATTGCCATTTAATTACCGGTTTATTTATAATGTTGTTGTTGTTGTAAGGCAGGTTCGGTTAGCGAACCGCACACAGGCCTGTTAGACCCATTGTATCAACTACCGGTTGAACTATCCCTGAAGTTCTGAGATTTTCGGAAACCTCTGTATCTTAGATGGGGAAGCATTTAGGATTTCGTTGTGTCCAGGGAATTGAGGCCCAAAAATACAGTGTCGAACGTTGTCTAAACCTGGGTAGTTGTATAGTAGATGAAATGATGTTTCATCGTCTTCATTACACTTCCTATAGGGAGGATTCTGTTGGACTCCAATTCTGGTTAGGAGTTATTTGAAGCTATGGCATTAGGAGGCCAGTATAAGCTTGGATTTCTTTCCTGCTTGGAGAAAGTAGAACTGAATTTGTTTAGACGCTGGACCTAAAATTAGAGCTCTAGCATGCCTAAAGGTTTGTTTATCCCACCATTGTTTGAACCTTAAGGACAGATCGGCCTCAATGGTGGATTCTATAAGGGAGTCAGGTAAGCCAATGTTGGGAGCATCTGTTTGTATAGCAGTACCTTCCCTAGCCAATACATCTGCTTTTTCATTACCTATATGTCCTTGAAGGCCAGGAATCCAGCAAATAGTTGCTGTGTTGTTACTATATGCTAGAGCCTAAAGTTTCTGCCAGCATTTCCATACCAATATGGATGGTATGGTGGAATTTGATAGGGCCTCTACGACACCTTGGCTGTCAGTGATGGTTTATTTATATCAAAATTAATATTTTTTGAATATAGGAGTATGATAGATACAATGAGATTAAATCACTTTGCTTTATATGTAAACGATTCTTTTATGTTGTTTTGTTTATAAAATATCAAAGTACGATGATTTATATGTTTATTAATAGCCAACACAAAATTTATCAGTATTTCATTGCCATTGGTGCAGACGCGCCGGATCAAAGCTATTCAGGCTACACAATGTAACATGATGTTCCCTATCCCTAATGCTGACAACACCGCCTCTTTTTTAAATCAATCTGTCAGTGTTTATTCTGCAGCGACGAATGATCAAGTTAACATGTAAGATAATCGTAAGCAATAATTAACATAAGATACTTTAATATTTCGTTCCAAGAAGTTGCTGATTTTGTAGAATACAGAGTTTCTGTAGTGCAAAAAGTGTAAGAAAGTTGGCATAATTAAGAAATAACGTTTTATTTGGACCACTTTGTATAATAGCTAGAAAGAAGTATATTAAAATCTTATGTTTATATTTCAATGTCTTTTTTGGGAAATTTTTAACTGTAATCCTGTATTTCTGTTGAAATTGATATACTTTTACTAGAATAGTAGATTATAATTAAGAAAAAGATAGATTTTCCTCTATAAAAACAATATTATAACTTTCCTCGAGTTGTTTCATATCGAGTTAATGTCATATGATAAGCTTTACACAATCTTTCATGAAACGCCTTATGTGTAAGTTCGATCAGTTTGAATGGCGGATCTGTCTTATGCGATCCTTGTTCAATATTCAATATGGAGTGAAACAGAATTGCTTTCTTATTCTATAAATCTTAATATACTTCATTTGGGTGACATATTTTTACTCAGAAGGAAAGGGTAACCTCAATCACCCCACTTAAACCCAAACCCGTGACAAATACATTTCATGGATGCATGTGCTGCTTTTAAGTAGGTACTCGAATATTTCAACAAAAACAGTTGTTTGCTTATCAGTTTTTAATACGGATAAAATATTGAGTTGTGTTTTTGATATCGTAATTTACGGATTTTGGTTAAAATAACTTTTTAAGTGTAGGTTTCACGCCTTTGTATATTTTTATGGGAAAGGATTGTTCGAGGAGTATGTTGGTAAATAAGATTATCTACAAATTCAGTCGCTCATCTCCTCTCAGAAGTTTAATTAGTTTTTTCTTCTAATATAAGAAACACAATATAACGACCTTTACGACCCAGCTACTAAAGATATAAAATCTCCAAATAAATGAAACGTAATTGGGTACTCATCTGTATTTAATTATCTAAAAAAGCTAAGAAACGGAATCAAATTCTTGAAGAATTAATAGAGGTCACTTTACAATTAGCTACCCCTCATAAAATTCGACATTTTTAAATAAAATTAGTACTAAATTTATAGGCAAATAACGTATGAATTTGCAGCTAGAATCCGAAAATAAATGAACCTTATAATGCGTAGTCATTCTGTAATTCGGGATGCTTAACAATCAGGATATAAAACAACAAATTTTAATTAAGTATAATTTTATTTGACATCTTTCGAATTAAATATAAAATTTTATATACAAGGTAATACAAATCAATACGAACTTCTTCAAAAAGTTGGTTCTTGACGCTTGTATAATGCCATAAATATTATAGAAAGTTATTTCAAAAATTTAAATTTTTGTTAAACTTTAACTTAACACAAATTTGCTGTATATCCTTTTGTACGTGGGAATAAAAAGAATTGATTATTACTAAAATATAAATTGTTTACAGAATGTTGAATTCAAGTATGTATTATATTTGTTCGCCATCTGTTTATTAGATATAGTAGGTCAGTAAAAATGATGTCAATATATCTTCTATATGCTTTGTTTGTAAATTTTCTCTTAGAAATTAAGTGCATTTTACAAGAGGATAATGATTACAAATTATATATTCATTGGAATAGAAGAACTGAATAAAATAAATTCTGTGTCAATCACATTTCCAAATCTCGGCAGATATGATATTTATTAATATCAAATTAAATAAAAGGATTTACTTCTTTTGATAAATTTATATGCCCGGAAATAATAAATAAAGAAGGGATATACAGAATGACGGTAAGGCTCCCCATAAAATTCATAATTGTGGTATATGAGGTTTTTTGAAAAGTCTTCGAACTGGATAGTTTTGCTTTCTAAAAATGTGCTTTCGGATGAAAAAAATGTATTTCGATATTGAAATTTGACGTTCATCATTATTTTTTTTAAATAGAAATCCTATTTTCTTTTCATGGATTTTAATCATGGGACTGTTCAGCCTTTTTAAAAAATAATGGAACATTTGACAGAATGGAAACGAACAGAAATTTTATTATTGTTGGATGTAGCTGCAGATTAAGTATACATTAGTAACCCTGTAACCAATTTAATCAGGAACTTCCCGATAGGTCCCCAATTTGCAACATCTACAGTAAGTAGAATAGTGGCAAATTTTGCATAAACAGGAAATGCAAAGGATTTACCTAGACAAGCCTGATCAAAGCAGACGATAAAACTAAGTTAAACATTTTCCTAGATGTAGAAACAAACCGATATATCTGCAGTAGACAATTAGTTTGAAATAATGACATCCACCAATTGTTGGTAGTAAAACTATTTAAATAAGAGGAATACCATCCTTATAAGTGCGATTAATACACAAGATAAATGAAGGTGGTGCAGACCGTCCGTTATAGTTTTACAAAGGCCAAATGTAATGTTGTGATAGAAATTCTAACTTTTTGCATAATATCGTGTTCTCTGATGAAGCCATATTTTGCATTAATGAGTCTGCTAATCGTCATAATTCTACATATTAGCCACAAGAAAATCCTCACTGGATCCAAGGGTTTCATAGTCAGTGATAATGGGAAGTTAATGTATAGGCTAGAATAATATGATACGGCGTTCTGAAGGAAATTCGACCTCTGTTAGATATTTCGAATCTCTGCGGTTAGACTTCGCCGCATCTATAGCAGTTCTGTTTTAAAATAATGACGATCTCAATTTGCCTCAGAGGGCAATTAGGTTTCAATAGGATGCAGAATTTTTGGGTAGAAATCTATCAGTTTCCTAACGTTACGTAGCCTAAAGAATGGATAGGACGATGATGACTAATGGAATCACGAAGGTGATCGCCTGACTTAGGACCGCTGGATTTCTTTTGGTGGGGTAACATGAAGTCAAGAGTTTATTTTAACATAACAGAAACTTCGAATAATAAAAAATCGAATCAGAATGGAAATGCGAAATATCTCTCAATGGAGTATAAAAAGTGATGTACAAAGTGTCTATACCCGAACGGAGCAGTCTCAATGGTAATCAGTTTGAACATTTCCGTTGAACTTTGTCATTAATGATTATGTTCGTTTTACTTTGATTTTGTTAGGATTAGACTATTATTTGTGTTAAGAATAAATCTTAATGTTTTATAAACTGACTTTCTCTTGGAAAAATTGTTAGGCAAGGTAACAATATTTTTATGCCATGCTATAGCGGGTAATGAAACACAAAAATCCATGTAAAGAAAACGGAGTTGCTACTTAAAAAGTTGTGTTGACGTCATAGGTAAAACCAAAAGATGATTGAACAATTTTTCGCTCAGGAGTGCCACTTTAGGAAACGAAACTGACTTGTGACTTTTCAAAAAATAACGTCAAATAAAACAAATATGAATATTATGCGGAACTTCGTCGTCACTCTCTACATACCTTTAAATATTATAAAATGAAATTACTATAAAAATAAATTTTGAGTAATTCTAAAACTTCGCGTGTTGCATAATTACATCGGCTATCTTGGTTCTTATTTATCATAATGCAGAGATCAAGGCACATCAATGTAAGAAACGAATATAAAATGGCTTGAAGTTGACAAATTGCTCATTACGAAATTGTTTCTAGAATAAACAGTAGTATAACCTGTAATTATATTATAATTGTAGGAGGGCTATTTCAAAATTAATATTTACCTGATTATAGTTTCTAAAGTAACATAATTAAAAATTTTTATATTTTTCTATGATCAGGAAAATCCCCAAGAGCAACCCCGCTCGAAAAGCTACACGCGTTTTTATAACACTTCGTATAAGTAAAATATGAATTAGACATACGTTTACTAGTATTAAATTAGTATAACTAAAACTGCAAGTAAACTGAATTTGTTTAACATTTCAATTTCAGTAAATCAAATACGGTTGAGTTTCACATTGAATTTTTATTAGCATTAAAAATACAATAATCGATAGAAAGTTACTATTCGCCAAAGTAAGGAAGTAATATGTATAGTTCCCCTGTTGGGTCTCGCCCCGCACTTCGAATTGAGTTATCTGAAGGCAATTAAAGACTGATTAAAGCTTATTTGAAGCTTAAATAATTAATAAACAAAAATTTTAATTTTTTTCAACAATTTAGTAGCCTTGCAATTGATATGTACAGAATAGTACAAAATAATTTACGTTAAAGTTCTGTGTAATGAAATTTGTGAAAGAACGTTACGTAAGATAACTGTGATTTGACAATTTGACATTTGATTGAAGAAAAATGGGTAGCACTGTACTAAGTAGAAAAAATGTAAAACACTCCCTTTTCAATAAGCTGTAAACTCCGTCCTGCTTAATAATGCTATTTTGAATTGTGACGTGTATTACGCAGAAAAGCGTACCAAACGAAGAGACATTTCAAGATACACAACTACGGGAGAAAGTTTTAATTTCATGATTATATCTTCAATTGTTCGACATTATTCATCGCTGGTGTTAAAGAAGCAGTACTGTTAAAACTGTATCATATTTTCCAATTTCTGATTTATCAATTCATCACAAGTTATTAAAATTGAGCTGTTTAGGCAAAGGTTCCTCTTAAGACTACTTTTGAAATAACTATATAAAAATCTCCAGTTGCAAAGATGCAATGAACGGCGTGAATACTTATTTCTTTAAAATAATTATACTTCTGTTTTGGCAAACTAATGACTTTCTCAATGTTTACTGATGAGTGTATTTGCACGAGACATATTCTACTAAAGTAAAGGATTATGGTATGGAGAACCACCGGGAATGAGGTAAATCAGCCCTAGTGAGTATCCTTGTCGCTTTTACTAGTACCTGTTGTAATATTAGAACCGGTGGAACATATACTTCCGGCGATCGTCCTGCAGGTTATATTTGAAAATTGTCGGACATGTTGAAGGTCAGGTGAATAACATTTGATAGTATACTTCTCAGGATACTATTTAAGGATTGCTTGATGCGATGATTGCTATACCACCTGTTATCTATCCATTGCACCCTATATGAAACGTAACTAAATGTTAATAACTTTTCCAAACTGCATAATAAACATGTTCTGTGAACTTTAAATATGTATCTCAACCGATGTGTTTATGATAACGGCATTATATATATATATATATATATATATATATATATATATATATATATATATATAATGGGGAAA
>JAHWXV010866088.1:0-11940 GCA_024586415.1 Phrixothrix hirtus
TACGTTTTGACTGTTGTTGTATAAGACTTTTTTGTTTGTATTGATGTCCTCTATCACCTGCTACAAGGACGAACGCTATTTTCTTTACACCCTGTATATATGTCTATTAGCCACGTTGAGGACGATATTTCATACGCATGAGCCACTTCGGGGACAAACCGGCATTTCAAGGTCGGTCCTCAAAGTTCCCGTCCCCAAAAGTACCGATACTTAGCTATAGATTAGATCATTATTTTTAAATGCTTCAATGGCCTCTTATTTCTGAACTTTAGGACGTAAAATAGACTAAGCCCAACTGGGGACAGCCCAAAATCGCAAAGATAACTTTTTCAAATTTCTATTAATCGAAAATGAACATTATCTTTTAAGAGCCAAACCATGACTTTACACTACCCCCTATTGACTATTTCTATAATTCGCTCATTTGCAGCAAACAATCTCAATTTTTGTAATTTTCTATTGATCTGAAACGAATTATCTTACTTTCATGATGGGTTCGAATTTCTGAAACTTGTGAATCGAAAGTTAAACTCTTCGTAATTCCAAAAGCATATGAAATTAAACTAAATAACCTGTTGCGGCGTTGCCCGTAACTTAAAATGCAAACAATTAATAATTGCCCCATATAAGTTTCTACATTATCTTAGCAATCATCTACCCCTAAGAGGTATTAAAGATGAATATATTACAGGTAAAGTTTTGACCTTTATTATAATTCTGACGATCAAATAATTGTAATTCCTCTGGCGCAAAGTTTTACCAAGTTATTTTGACATTCTTATCACCAGCGCAACTAAATTGCGAGTGGTGTGCACCTAGTGGCATCTAAAATTGAAAACCGTCACAATTTCAAATAATTATGAGAGCAGCCAAACCTGTAGTGAACGAGCAAAAAGTTTTTAAATACGTACTAGGAGTATATACGCGTTTTTCTTTATTAATTTATTATTAAATAAATAAGTTAAATTAAAATGTTGGGTAATATTTTTATCACTTTACAAAATAAAAATGAATAAAATACTGCAACAACATAAAAATTCAACGGTACTGAAATTAACGTACCCGTGAGGGATGTTGAAAAATGAAGAAGTTTTGTTTGGCCCATTAGAAGTTAGCCTCGCACGTTTTGATTTTTTAACGGTGTTGTATTGTGTTATGGTTTTACTGGAAACCAAATTCGGTAGCTTTACGCGCGCGCATAATAATTTTAAAAAGACTTAATTTTTGCTAGTCCCGTACTTGCCAAATTTGTCAATTTTAAGTAAAGGTGGGTCGAGTACGATATAGTATCAATGAATAACGATAGCTGTTTAAACTCACAATGTATTCGCATGTGTAAAAATAATAGATCGGGATATGGCCAGCCACCCCGTAGGGAGCCATCAAGAAACGCAAAAAATGGCCAAAACCCTGCAAGAACGTGTAATCACCAACATAAATTGTTATACAAGTACAAAACTCAAACATGAAAGTACAAGCTGATAGAAACTATTTCACTTCTGCATTAAAAGCATAGATATCTGCTACAAGGAAGACAGAAAGTAAAGCGAAGTCGTGAGCAAACCTTCAACTAATGCGACACAATAAAAGAAGTTAAAATTCCATTAACAGAAGTTCACGATAAAGGACAAACCATCACCTACTTCAGCGAACTTTTCGGCGTTGAGATGGACTACTCCTCGAAAGGGAACGAAACTACCCCTACAATGATGACCGAATACGAAACGATCCAAAATAAAAGAAACTCTAGCCTGAGACAAAAGTGAATACCGATTTGATGATCTAGAAGCTGGCCAATAAAACAAACTCAACGAAGAAGAAATAACGGCAACAGAAACCCAACCTAAACGAAAAAAACAGAAAAGTGGCTTCCATTCTCTTTCGAGATGACACAAAATGGGAAGTCCTAAACAAAATGCTGCAAGACAGGGGAATAAATATAACAAACGTCAAAGACTTAGCAGACGGTATAACCTTGCAGACTGAAAACCCAACAGATTACACATTTTGACCCTGTAATTGTAATTCTTTATTCATACGAATATATATGTATAATATAAATCAGTTCCTCGTTTTCACTTTACAATAAGAAATCCCTACTTCAGTTATTTATTAAATGAATTTTAGTAATTAAAAATCTCTTCAGCTTTGTTAGGAATTATCCTAAGTAAGATAAAGTACTTAAATTTAAATATTTCATTGCATATAAAATGCACATATAATTTACTACGTAGCTGTTTGAAGAAAAAAACGAGATCATACCTGCCAAGATGACGTAAGTGTTAACACATTAGACAACCCTAGAGAAGACCCGGCCATACCTATTTTTGACGAACAGAAAAGGTCTTCAACTTCCGGCTACATTCTTGAATAATGATATCATGCAAGTTTTTAAACTGTAAATTTTAGTTATCGGCAAATCACGCGAGGGGTCTTTTTAAAAACCTAATTTCATTGGCCAATATCACCTTCCGGTTAGGGACCTTTATCCAATTATCCTGTTCCTGGGGTATTATATTTGCCGAGAAATTAATAACACATTGTGTGTAATTAAAATGGGGTTAATTCAATCATAAAGGAAAGCTCTTTTGTTTACTAAAATACCGGCGCTATTCAACCATGCTAAAGTAAGTGAATTTACGCTGCTTAATTAAAGTAACTGGAAAATTGATCTAAACTTTAAGAGATCGTTACATTGATTTTATTGCAAGTAGTTTGCGAAATAAAATTATTAACATTTATGTAGTGGTAATAAAGAACTCTGCGTTAGTTTTTAATTCAAGACTTTTAGATTCAGCCAATAATCATATAGTGATATAGATATAATTGATTGAATTTTCATAATAGTCGATATACAAGGTTGCTTTGAAATACTTCCAGATATTTTAATCACTTATTTTTTATGTCCTATATACTCACAAAAAAAATAATAAAAAAAATTAAACAGCTTTAATTTGGGCACAACAGAATTTAGAAAATTCTTGGAAAACTTTTTGAAAACTGATTTGCAATATGTATGTCATAAGTTTTCTGCCAGTTAGCGATGACATTATGTACGTTTATTTCAGTACTACTGATATTGCAGGTCATTGCAACGTGTATTGATAAACATTCAGAGTAATTGAAATTGATAAAAACTCCATTCTGATTTATTAAATTAGATTTAGTTGTGTACATTTTCAAAAATGTCTATTATCCACGTTTCCAATGCTTTTTGTGGAAGTAAAAATTATCAAAAAACGGTAAAATGTTAGTAATTAAGAGAAAATACAGTTTATTTTATATAATTAGTTTGTTTTTCTTTTCATTATTTTTAAACTAAAAGCTATATTGAAAAAATAAAAATACATAATATCCCTTTGGAATACCTTTTTGTACCTTCTGTTTAAGTTTGACAGAATTGGAAAATAATTATCAACTATTCAACTTTACGCAGATAATTTGGAAATATATATTACACAATTTCGGAATTATTGCAAAGAAAAATAAAAAGGGCAATTTTCTCTTGACATATAAACAACCTTTTACATGAAAAGGATTTACCTGAGTGCTTTACGGTAATCGCAATTCGTATTTTTTTTGCGAAAGCCATCTTGAAACAACTGTATTAAATTTAAACGTCATCTCTAGTAATTATTTGTTTGTAAATTAAACTATATTTCATAATTTTAATACAAGTCCTGAATGTACTTTTTAAGGGCACTTGAAAATAAAAATTAGGTCATTTGTTTGTGCCAGTGTAGGTCAAACACCCATTTATTAGTAAATAAACCAAGTGCAATTAGATATGTTGTTTTAATACGTTATTTCAGTAAATAGTTTCGAATTTTTCTTGATTGTTTGTAACGAATTAATTGTGACAAATGCCAGCAGATTATAAAATGTTTTTGTGTGAAAAATTTTTCAAAAAGGGCTTAACCAAATTCAGTAATCTCAAAAATGTGTCTCTTCTAATACGTAGAGTTGGCTAATTTAGTTTCAACAACTATTTCAAAACAACCTTGTTTACAGAGTGACCGGTATGTATCGTGGTTGACTTTCTTGTTTCATTTGATCTAATATATACGCGTAATCGCTATAGAAATGTTAATGAAGTGAAGCCTAAATTTCAAGATTGTAATACTTTTTATTTCTTTTGGCGCGCCCCGCCAAAATTGATATTTGGCAACCGAATTTGTTTGGGATTAGACTTTTTAACCCAATTATTACTTACACCATTTTGATTTATTATAATTGTTGTTAAATATATAGTATTTTATTTCTACATGTTAGAATAGATTTTATGCTAATTTCAGATATCTTCAGGTAAGAAAATCTTAGCGATCTCTGGAAAATATCTTATTCGACTTTTATATAACTACGATACTTGACATTGTATGACTCTGTGACGTAATAAGTTCTACAAACGATACCGTGCGATACCACTTTTATCAAGTAATATATCCCGATTTTTGCCTATAGCAATTCCATATCATCGTTATTTATTGCTGTCTTACAGTTGCTAGCGTTATTGATCAAGATAGTTAATATACAAATAAAGCTAGTGGCGCCCACTTTTCACTATTAAGACGATTTTAATGTATTATAACTCACCTTTCCAGGAAATTGTGACAGAACAACTATAGTTAAAGGAGAACCACTCCTCTCACTAGCTTGTCCGGTAGCTAAACTTCGTCTGTAAAGTGTCATTACAATCCTTCCCAGGGCTTAAAACCCATTTAGACTGTGACAATAGTATATGTTAAATAGTTAATTAAATTTAATATTTGATGTCCCTGTCGTTTCCCTTAACAAACTCTTTCTAAGGGGTGACGACCATGCTGCATGGCGACAAGACGTATACTGTCGTATCGGTACAATATGAAAATACTCAGTTAGCGTTGACTTGCAATGACAGATATTATCAGGTGACGTATACAACTCTATTATGTGAAATCCCTCAGGCGAAGGATATAGTATCCTCCAAACTGATAACAGATTATACACGTAATTAGTGAAGGACTGTATGATGTTATTTTCACCGATGTGGAGAGAAGTATTATAAGTAAAATTATTTGGCACTCTTTTGAATTCTTTCCTAAATCGCATTCCTACATAGCTTCGGCGAAGAATTCTTCCTCAGATGTTAGATTTTTTTACTTTAATTGACGGTTACTCGTAAATCGTTAGCGATAAAATAGTAGGCTAAGCTGAACTAACGTTTGAACCTTTAGTACTATGTCAAAATGCTTTATGCAAATAAATATCTCCCCACATTTCATCATTCTTTAAGAAAACTACGCCTAGTATTACCAGCTATTGATACAAGTTACTGCTACGTGAATAACCAAATAAATCTGTATGTTGTGGAGATGATAATTCATTAAGTATCAAATATCGTAATTTGATAATATTATTTCTTAAGTGTAAATTGATCTCATTGCTAAGTAATACGCGATGTAAGGAAAATTACTTTAACAGCAGACACATTACTAAGCGCGACAAAAAATGCCTATAAACATTGTTTAAATTGCTAGTTTTCGAAATATTTGCAATTAAAGTTTTTCACACGCATCTGCTTTTTAATTGGGTCTGCTGTATTGAAAAAAAACCGACTGGTCAATTAAATAATTCAGTATGACGCCTAAAATTTCATTAATGAATGTTACCAGATGTTATTAAGAATGCCCACTTATTACCGTTTAAAATAATAAGTTTTATTTTCTTCCTTCAAAGTTTTAGTATGTGTTAATTGTGCAAGTTTATAAAATCTTTAAAATAAGAACAAAGTTTTTACTTAATAGATATCATTTTTAATATCTATTCAATTGTATTTTTGAATACGGACACATTTTTTAAATAACTTTCACCTTTACAAAGCCACTTTAACACGAGATTAAATTTTTTTTTGATAAATATCTTCATATTATTAATATTTGTACTCGCTTATCTTGTGTATAATTGAAATTTTGTGAACATATTTAAAAATCTAAACAATAAAATCACATTAAAATTTTGCATAATTTATATTCAGTAAAAAATATATTCATACAAATTAATGTAAATAAAACTTATGTGATTTAGGATATCTACCAAGTAAGTTTATAGTAATTTATGTGAAAATAATTATAATTAAGCAGAAGTGTTTTACTTCATACAAACAAACTTAACTTGAAAAAGTACTCTAATAGTAAAGGTAACATAATATTGTGTCAAAAAAAGCAATCATATTTATGTTAAGTGCGTTTTAAGGGAAAAGATATTACAGGTCCGTAACCATGATATACTTTTACGCGAAAATTTACGAAAACTATTTTTTACGTTGGATTAAAAATTCCTACAGATTTATGTTCACAAAGAGCTTTGGTACACGTGTGTTAAATAATATTCTTTATATCGCGGACACCCCTTATAATGGCATACGAAAAGTGATTCACTTTTTCAAAAATGCCCTGACCTAGTAAAATTAAGACAAATTTAATTGCTTAATATATGCGATTTCCTATATGCTTCAATACTGGTTACGGCCTATGTTCAATATTACCTCCATTTTGTTGTTTTACAGTCAGCAACCGCTCCTACAAATTGTATGCAGTATTGTTTAATATTACATTTAATCCTCCCAATGTTGTTGGCTGTGTTCTAAACAGCAAATTTTTTAAATAACTCTATGGCCAGTAATCCATTGTGTTAAGACCAGGCGATCTTGGTGGCCATGAATTTACAAACTATCTGTTTACAACACGGCTTTGAAAAACGACAGATAACAATTCTTTAACTGGTCGTTAAATGTGCGGGGGTGCTCTATCCTGCATAAAAAATCATAGTTTCAATTTCTTTGCATTCGTTTTGCAACTGTGAAATGGTATAATCCCTTAACATTTGCAGGTATCGTTCACCAGTAGCAGTTGAAAATACAGCCTCTTTATTCCGTATTTTCGCAAAAGGCATTGATCAATGATTAAATTAGCTGCTAAACCGCACCAAAGGGTGACTTTCTTGTCATGAAAACCTTCCTGAATGGTTGCATGTTGATTTTATATTTACCATATTCGACAGTTTTGAGTATTGACTCCACCATTAAGAGAAAAATATGATACATTTACATTGGTTCAATATACATCTGAACCAATACTCGTAAAGAAAAATCATACCTGAGCGCAAAAGCTGCCTTCTTTAATTCAAACAGCAGTTGCAGTTTATAAGAATATAGTTTTAGGATTTTGCGTTTGCTATAGTTTTGATATCGCATTCACACCACTGATTCCTGGATTGGTGTTGGCTATGTTTTGCTTTTCATTTGACCTGGCTTTGCTCTCAAACTCATTTTCGTACGAAATATTTGTAATCCAATATCTTTTAGATTTATTATAGCATTGCACTGAACCAATTCTTGTTTATAAATCTATGTTATTAAAGTTTAAATAGTTTTAATTTACGTCACGTGAGTTTTATTTTGAGAACAATACTCTAAATTACGATGACTTTGTTTGACATTTGTAACTATAGTTGTCACCACAACTGTTTTATTTCCATAGATACAGTAAAATATCATTAATGAAGCAATTAGCTTATATTTACTTTTTGCTACTAGCTTAATTTCTTAAAATTATATAAGAATTTAAAGTATACCCCTGACTTTATGATAACCGCATATTTAGTCGTTAATTTAATGACAAACGTGTATTTATTTACTATATTTAAAAAGTGTTGGAGTTATGTTCACTTAAAATATTTGCTATCAAATACTGAGCAAGATTAATTTGTTTGTGTTTTGCTTTATGACTGAAACTTTGGGACGCGTAAATTCCTTTTATCATCCTGGCTTCAACTACTATGGTCATTTCGTCATGTCTACTAGAATTTTTCCGAATCTGAAGAATTTTCACCAACAGTAGGAGTTTTTAATGTCCCAAACATCACATTGACAGGGGACCTATGATTTTACTTCCTTATCCGAGAAGAAGGCATTTTTTTTGAAATTTTTCTCCACTAAAACATTTATCGACTTCGATTGGGTTTGAACTCGCATTCCTTTAATGTAGGGCAAATATGCTAACTACTACGCCAAATGTTGTAGTGTTTGAAAGGGGTGTCAGATACTCAACAATACCCATGTTCTAAGATATCTTACCTCTCTTTATCTACTTGAGGTTTATATTCTGTATCTCTAACAAACTCTCCTCTACTAGGTCTGGAATCGGTGTTCGAAACTACTTGTCAAGTATCAGTACACGTTACATCAATTACTAATACGTCTGAAAATTTACATTGCAGAGTAAAATAATTTTCAACAATGTCTAATGGGAAAGGAAGAACTCGACTATATTCTGAAAAATAAATGATAGATGTTATAGTAGATGTATATAATCTATCGAGAAACATCAACAGAAAACTTATTTCTTTAAACAGTTCAATAGGTTAAAATAAAAATACAATATTAAAAAACAACGCATTATTACTAATCAAAAGTTAAATTTAACTCATAATCGATATGTCAGATGTAAAATAAATTCTTAATCAATTAATTAGCCTATCAAAGGCTTTAACTAACTCTAGTATTTACGAACAGCCCTCAATCACCTCGACAGCTTCAATTACAATATTAATAATAATGCCTTTTTGTGTTGTTGTAATACTTTATTGCGAACGTAAAAAGTTACTCCTTAGGCTAGGAAAATTTATTAACAAAAACAACTAAAATCAACCAAAATATGAAGCACAACCATACAATTTAACTGTAAACAATAACTTCCTTATATAGACAATTGATTTATACGATGAATGAGTTGTATTACATATATCGAGCTAATGTATTAAATAATGCATAATTTGGTTTAAAAAAACAGGTAAAAGGAATATTTTATATAACCATTAGTCTTTATTATTGTCTTTTAATTAGATTTGATGTAAAGCTTAATTAAAGTTACTTGTTTAAATCAAAATACCAATTCAAATAAACGAAATTTGCGAAGCTTTAAAACATTTCTCTAGTACGACAGAAAAAGTTCAAGGATTAACAAAAACAAAAAAACACTCGCAAACATTAAATATAGAAAGGAAAGTTTGTAGCTGTACACAAGGCACGCGAATAAATAACGTTAATTAAACTTGATTAAATGGCTTTTTAACTTGCAAAATAACTATTTACCTTACGGTAAAATTTAAGCAGTACTAAAGACGAATTTCTGCGTAGATAAACAGTGCATTAAAATTCGATCTGATCCTTCATTAAAATTTATTAAAATGAGTGTAAATCCGAAGTCGTAGGTAAAAAAATTACCAACGGTAAGAACATGTGCTGTTTGAAGTAAGATATTCAGTTAATTAGCACAACAAAATAAAATAACTTCCAATGTTTTTATTTCTTCGCTTCACTGCAGCATAATTAGCTCAATTCCTACACGTTAATGATTTAGTTTAACAAAATATTTGGAAAAGCAAATTTAATTAAGCTAACAAATTTTCTCTAAACAATTTTAAAGTTAGGGTTTTATATCCAAAGGAATTACTGAAATTTAGCTAATATACGAGAAACTATTGTTAGTAAATTAAGGAAACAATTGCACCATTGCAGGCTTTAATAATAATTACGAAGAATAGGAGTTAGTATAACCAACGCGAGTGGCATAGATAGCATAGGGCCGCATACGGGCCTACGTTTGTTTGATTATAATTTCCAAGTTATTGCTTAGTTTGATTTGTGATCGGCGGTGGAATGACATCGCGGTTACATTGGATTTAATCTTGGAATTGGATCTTGAATTAAATACTTGTTTTATAAGTATGAATTATAAAATTTCTATTTCGTTGAAGGTTTGATTCACGGCCAAATCCCGAAAAAAGTTTTATTGAAACTTTATATATAGGGGTCTTGAGGTTACTGTTAATGAATTTGAAGTTAAACTTGTTAAACGACAAAATCGCAGATTTAAAGTGACGATAATTAGACGAGAGTGTGTAATTAAAAGTCAGATTTTGTATTTATTTTCAGGGAAACTTTAGTATATTTTGATTGTTTTATGCATATTGTGTTTTGTATTCTTTAAAATTAAAAATTATTTTTTTATATATTTTTTACAGCTTTATTCCAAGAAAATAGTTATTTTTAAACTTAATTATAAATGTATTAATTTAGTTATTCTTTTATGTAATATATCGTAATAAATTGCCATTTCTTTAAAAAATTTGAAGTAAATATGACATTATAAGAAATTATAAATAAAAAAAAATTAAGATGAAATTTACGTAAACTGTATGTTTAACAATATTTTTCCGATTTTAAATATAATTCTTTTACTTTATCGTTCTAATTATATGTTACTATTATGAAAAATAATGAGAAAGAAAATAACCCTTAACAACAATTGTCTGATTGAAGAGATAAAATATAGACTTTATTGTATAAAAAATGGGTCAAGATGAGAACACAAGAAAATAATCGATCAGTGCCGATTCAAAACTATAATCGCGGGGAGTTCTGAGATGTCACTTATTATATACAACTGTGACGTTTCAGTCCTTACTAAATGGCATAAGAAGAATTTAAGAACTTGCGTTCTACCCGGTGGTAGCTCTTAGTCGTATTGTCTGCAATCCAGCTTCGACGATTCGGACGGCTGGAATGATGTGGAAAAGGTTTTCTTGCGATGGACGTCGTTTACACTAGATGACGTCGCTCGAACTTCGGTTTCGAAACGAACCTTTATTTACTTTTCGCATCGGTCAACGGCGGAATTGCAAGGTCAGGTGGTTATACTAATTTATTGACAAAACTAAATAAGTAATTTTCACAGTGTATTCAAAATTAAAATAATTAATATTCGTTAACAACGAATCAACTCAAATATACCTGGAACTCAAACTTAAAGTCATTCTATGTTATAAATTAGAAATACTAAGTTAGCAAACAAAGTAAATATGAATGTTCGCGTTTATAAGTTGTACCGGAATTCGCATTAGATTCGATACGGGCACCTGTGGATTTGCCCGCGGCTTTGAAGCTGCCAGTCGGCGCAAATTCCTAGCTCCGCTTCCCTTATGGTCTCCTGATATTTGTAAGTGAGTGCACGAGATTACTTACTGTATGCTTTTCTGTCAGCATAGACGGGTGTCGTGCCTACGCGATATTCTCGACGTAGTTAATACTGGGATGGATGGGTACAAGAGATCGACGCGTATCCGTGATCAGAGATGCCACTTGATAGACGCCGACCGTCGCTATTAAAATAGCGTCGTTAGTAAACCGCAACCTAGCTACTCGTTCACTAATAACAGGCTACCTTGCTTGGGGAATCGTTTCGGTTCGGCGTCGAAGTGCGTCCGCTATTGATTCAACGCAACGCACAGCGACGTCGACGGTGCTCGGCGTCGTTCACAACTAGCTGCTTAGCAGCGTGGCTGCAAACGGCTTCGTAGCTGTCTGGTGTATGGTTTGGTGACGCGACCTCCTAGCATATAGCGTTCTCAACGGTTTTGATTCGCAACTGGACGGTCTACGGACAGGCGATGCTTTGGAACTTGCGTTGACCTGGTTATAGGAATTATTGACAAAAGATAGCTTTACCGATGGCAGAAAGCTTTAGACGGAATTTGCACTAGGCAACATCCCGTATAGAGTCCCTAGGAAGGCTCCCTTTCGGTTTGTAAGATCGCTTTATTTATACTTGTTTGGCATTCGCTTTCTTTGTTCTCCGAATATTGATTTGACTTGCTTTCTTTGTTTGCTATCAAAGTGATACGGGTAACGGCTGCATGTGTTTAATTCATTTGATTGCGCAACATGATGCAATGTTCTTAATTAATTGTTTATTAATTAATTCACATTTCAATAACTGGAAATCGGTGTTGCGGTTGTTTGTGATTGCTTATCAAAGCAATCTTGAGTAATTTCGGGCGGTAGCGGATTGTATTTGCATCAGGTTGCGTTATCTTACTTAATTATTTTATAGCATTTTTAAT